>JAPYMA010001138.1:0-61099 GCA_035041965.1 Anisakis pegreffii
ATAAATATCAGAAGATATGCTACTCACGTTAGAGTTCAGCACAGGTTCACACAATAGAGTCCACATTGTGGGAGGGGGAGACGAGGGGAATGACGGGGTGCACAAACTGAAAAAAAATTTCGATTACGTGGGATGGGCCATACATAGGGCCAGTCCAAGTCCCTACCTCTGGCTCCGGAGTTAAGCGGGTCATTACGTGCCGCATCCCTCCTTCGCCCTACCCACAACCCTTACAAAAAAGTTCGTAATGTTGACAACAATGATAAATATACAAAATGAATAAATAAATAAGTAATGAAACAATACATGACAATTTGTGGCATTAAACATCAGTACATGTATACAAATCAATTGATTCACAATATCAAAGAATAAATAGAAAACAAAATTCATTATTACAATTTTGCTTTGATATCGAATTCTTTCATACGACATTTACCCATTTCCAATTGGGTTGAATGAAAAGTTTAGAGAATTTGCATTAAAGTTTAGAATCACCATCTATTAGAGGACCACTAAGCTTCTACCGCCCGCTAAACTTCTCCGCTCGTGACAATACAGTGATGATTATAATAATAACAATAATAGCGCAATCAGTATTAACAACTGAATTAAAAATCACTAAAAAAACCCCCCAGTTAAAACAAACGACGCATCATTAACATATTTCGATTAACAATGATAAGTTTCATAACATTCAACAATGCACCACAATATCCATCACTGTATTGTCATCTCATTTGAACAATTTGGTCACAAATAAAGTTCGATTTACATGTAATTAACTATTCTACATATACAAAATAATTTACAATATTCACGAATGAATTAAAAAAGAAAAGAATAAAGCATGCAAAAAAGTGGTCACTGACCACAACTTAATTTTATTCTTTGTCCCTAAGTTCTAATAGAAGTAAAAATAAATAATAAAAAATGAGGAGTTGTTCAACTCCGGATTATTTATTCAAATTCTAATGAAAAGAAAATAAAGTTCAAGTTCCTAACCCTGCGCTTCCACGCGCTATCATGTGATGTTATTCGCTTATTGTAGTACTGTTGTTGTAATTTTAAAATTGATTTTGATATTGTTGTTTCGATATCGCTGTTTTCTTGATGTCGCGAACTGTCGTCGTCTCTCATCGAACACCATTCATCGAGAACGTCTTCGTCAAAAAAAATCGTACAAACACTATCCATCCAAGTAAACACATTATCCATCCAAACGTGTTCCACCATACTCACTGAATACACGACAATTTATATCAGATCACGAGAAATTAACATGACCGATTGACAGTCAAGTCATTTAAAACCTCTAAGTAACAAACTAAATCATCACACAAATGATTTAATTCCTCACTTTCGGTTTGAGGTGATCAGCAGTGACAGTATCGTTGATGCTGTCACATTTGTTCGATGTTCCCAGCACTGTACACATCTGGAACAATATTAAATGAATAATTCGCAGTTTTCATCAATTTCATTTCAAAACAATCCGAGCGATTCAATACGATTATCACTGATAAGTTGCCTCACGACTAACTGATATTCCTTACCAATTATAGCGGGTGTATTTCAATGCTGATAAAATATTAACAAACTATCACTGATACTAAAATCGTGAATAACATAAACAAAGATGCATCACTCCACCGCATAAAACATTCATAACAGAAGCAAATGACTATCAATGTTATGAGTAAAGCAGTCACTGTGATATGATCTGTGGTGATCAATTGCTATGGTCCCATCAACAGATCAAAGAAATTCACAGAGTGCACATTTCTGATCACATTTACGATCAGAACGACAGAGCATGTATACATTACTATGTCATACAGCTGGTCGATGAATTCCAATATTTTTGAAAAAAAAAATTGATAGTTCGTCGAAAACATTCTCCAACATCTTAGTAGCTGTTTCATTGCAGCATGCAGATGAAATTCGGGGGTACACTAAGTCTTAGATTATCAAGGGAGAATGGAACTGCATCGATATTTATAGGATTAAAACAAATGAATTGAAATTTATAAGAATAAATCAAAAATTTATACGAATAAATGTATCAAATGGAAGCAATCGTGAAATTTTGTTAGCAGATTTGAAAGCGATTTAAGCATCTTGGTGGGGTTAGATGTGGTAAAAATCAATTGATAGGCGGGGTGTTTGTTGTTATCAACTGGTCGAGAATTATAGAAATAGCATCGCGAAGACTAGTGAGAAGGAAAATAGCATGGGAATATAAGGAGAAGTAGAGATGCAGAGGCTTAATGAATTCTGAGTGTCATGCTTTGGATGCGAGCGTGCGTAGGTGTACACGTGCGTGTTTAAAGCATTGTAAGCATGGAATGTCGTTTGACGTTTTTTGACACAGTGCATACAGAAGGCTATTGCGAAATTCCAATGTATTAAGTAAACATCATCGTAATTGGTTTTCATCTCTGATCATCTATTTGACGTTGTATCATTGAAATTGAATCATCAAAAGGAAGTTCGGATTTGGAACTTTTGTATGTGCTAAAGCATAAGGATCTATCAGGAACGATACTTGATTGCCTCTGTAAGAGGCTCCTCATTGATATCATAATCAGCCCGAATGAAAAGATGATTGATGCAATTGAGATGTTCAACATCTTTAATTTCAATGCAGTCGAATCGCTCTAATGAGCAAATCGCATGCTAGCAACAAGATACTTGAGAGCAGCTGCAAGAAAAATCTTGAATGAATAGTATAAAGCAATCCTGCATGGATAAATCGAAACGATCTAATGAAATGCCAATATCTCCTCAACTAACACAAATTGCTCAATAAAATTTTTAATATTCTGAATCTAGAGGTTCTGCTGGATCGAACAGTGAAAGGAAATTCGCACGGTTCCGGGCAAAACTGAGAAGACGGTTAGCTATTTTCTGGAGATATGTCTCAATTCAATGGCGCAGTCGCGCTCATTCATACAAATTGATCACTATGCAGCAATCAATGCGTTCACATTAGCAATAGGCGGATTGCGATCTTCGAGCTAACCGTCTTCTCAGGTTTGCCCGGAAACATGCGAATTTCCTTTCACCTTTCGATCCAGCAGAACCTCTAGAATCATAACACTAAAAATTTTACTGTGCAATTTGGCTTTGTTGAGGAGATATAGGTATTTCATTAATATTATCTCAGGTGGCACCTCCAAGAATACCGTCTTCAGAAGTTTACCCAGTAACATCTGAATTTTTTGCATCAGTCGACCATCTGAATCTCCGCATTCTTGAAAACTTATATTTTTTCGACCGATTTTGATATCCTGAGAAGACACAGCTATTTTCTGGAGATGTTTCTCAATTCAATGGCGCAGTCGCGCTCATTCATACAAATTGATCACTGTAGAGCAATCAATACGTTCATATCAGCAATAGGCGGTTGCGATCTTCGAGCTAACCGTCTTCTCAGATTTGCTAGGAAACATGTGAATTTCTCCTCACCAGTCGATCCAACAGAACATCTAGATTCAGAACATTATATATTTTACTGGGCAATTTGGCTTAGTTGAGGAGACATAGGCATTCTATTAACACTATCTCGGTTGGCACTTTCACGGCTATCGTCTTCTCAAGTTTGCCCAGTAACATAGGAATTTTTTTTGCATCATTCGATCCAGTTGGTGGATCTCTACATTCATAAAAACGTATATTTTGCTGAGCAATCCTTCTTTCTTGAGAAGATATGGCTATTTTCCCAATGCTATATGATTGCCCGTCGTCGGGCCTACCGTAATCTCTGTTCATATATTTCTGATCACTGTAGATAAATATATGCATCATTCTAGGGCTAAGGGGGTTACCATCTTCAAGGTACCCGTACACTCAAGTTTGCATCGTAACATATGAATTTGTTTGCTCTATTGGATTGCTCCGAATCTCCGTGTTCAGAATATCATATATTTTGCGCCTACCGTACGCTCAAGTTTGCCCAGGAACATATGAATTTTTTTGCATCATTCGATCCAGCTGGATCTATACATTCACAAAAACGTATATCTTGCCGAGCGGTTTTGCTTAGCTGAGCAGGTATAGCAATTTTCTTACGTCTATTTCAATCAGCGCAGTCGCGCTCATCATTCATCTACACTGATCACTATTCATACAAATTAGAGCAATCAGTACGTTAATATAGAAATGAGCGAATTGCGATATTCGAGCTAACCGTCTGCTCAGGTTTGCCCGGAAACATGCGAATTTCTTTCCACCAGTTGATCCAGCGAAACCTCTGGATTCAGAATATTATAAATTTTGCTGGTGTGAGCAATTTGGCTTAGTTGACGAGATGTAGGAGTTTTATTTATCTGTCCATGCGTTACACAGAGCTGTATGAAAATAGCCATAACTCTTCAAGAAAGCGGAGTTTCTCAGCAAAATGAATGTTCTTCTGAATGTGGGGATTCCGCTGGATCGAATTGTGTACAGAACTTCATGTGTTACTGGGGAAACCTGAGGACACGTTCCCTTTGAAGATGGTGACGCTAATGCCACTGTAGTAATGTCCGCATTGATCATTCGTGATACATTGCATTGAAACGATCGCCGCCGTGCTATTTGAGATACGTTCAGGAAATCGGCTATATGTCCTCAGGTAGGCGAAATCTCTCAATAACCGCTTTAAATTTCTGAAAGAAGGGAATCTGGGGAATCCAATGATGTAAAGAAATTGCCATATTGTTGGGCAACCCTGACTGTTACGTTAGCTTGATAATAATAACCTCTGTATAGATTGATCTATAGCGATACAGTCGGTATGTATGAGTGCTACTGTGCTAGTTGATATATCTCTAAGAAAATACTTATATCTTCTCAGGTAAGCAGAATGGGCGAGTAATGTATGTGATATTTTCATCTGGAGGTTCTGCAGAATTGGATGGTGTAGAGAAATTGATATGTCACTGACCATACCTGGGAGCACCGTTATCTTGAATATGTATCCCTTACTGTGGTATCGTATTGTATAAATTGGTTTATTGGGATACATATATGAGTGAGTGCTACTGCACTAGTAGAGACAGCTTTATGAAAATAGTTGTATCTGCTCAGGAAAATAGCTATAAAGAAGCTAATTCAAAATGTTCAATGTGTCGCAGTTTTAATGTGTCATACGATTTTATGTGTATTTGAAAACTATTTGCGATGATATTTTAATGAGTTTTTATTATATCACATAAGTTTTGTTAAATATCCAACGAACAAACAATCAAATAATAACAATAACAATTATTTCCGCTCATCAATTGATTATCATATCTTAATGATAATAAGAAACATCGATAAAATTCAATGAAATGGTCGCATATGGTAGAATATGGCGGCGCAGACAACGAATGACGGTTTATCAACAGCAAAGTGAAAAACATTTCCGAGCAATCAGACGTGAACCACATAAGAACTGCAAACGAATTACGAATATAGCAAATAAATAAACGCCTCTGAAATATTTACCAAGTTTGCGTTAAAAAAGGTTCACCAAAGATTAAGAAATTCATCTGAAATTTTCTTGTGTTTCGAAACTAACCTCAAACATTGAAGGATATATACATATTGACACACATACGAATTTAATCAACATGAGTGACCACCAATTGAAGGTTCGCTTATCATCTTTCAGACACGCTCTTCAGTCTTTTCAAAAGGATACGAGTATTGAAAGACTCATTGAATGCATCGTACGCTTTTAATCCCAACAAATTTTGGTAATGTCCCCTTCGTGTTTTCAATAAATCAGTGCTTATTTTACTCCGCAACTCAAGAAAGAGTTCAAGTGTTTTGGAATAAAACAACCCATATCACCAGTAACATGAACCATCGCATGTGCGTCATCGTTATTAAAAATTCAACAGAAACGATTCAAGCCACTGCAGGCAACTATCAGTGATGCTTACAGTTAATACCCTTAAAACATGTACAAAAATGGATGAAGACAATTCCACCAAATAGAAACGATACAAAAACAAAGCAGAGAAACAACAAAATTGCAAATAAATCGACTTATTTAGCAAGAAAGGAAAAGAAAAAATAATTGAACAGAAAAGTTAAAATTTGCACTTCGTTTCAATATGAAAACAATGACATAAAACAATATTCATTTGTTCAAGCGTTAGAATCGAATAATTCATTATAGAAAGAAAACAACATGAAAGCATTGTATCAACCGAAATTCAATCAGTTCAAACAACATTCACAAACAATCTTTCAACAGCAACGAAAACAAACAATTTTACTGGTAATGGAACAGTGGAATCAATGATTCAGATTACTCTCTGAATGATTTTATATCAATTTCGATATGAAATGGATCTGTTGTGGAGGCATTCATCAAATGAAATCACACTTATAAAGGCAGGCACTTCTGGTGAAGGCATTTATGAATATTTTAGCTGAATCATTTAGAATGAACAATTTCTGAGCATCATATTCCTGATAGCAAAATAACAAGATGTAAATAATCGTTAAAGGTTGACTGTCATGGTATATTACAAATAATGATTATGTATATGTTAATATATTTACTACACATATATAAACATATTACATATGAATATTCATGATTAACTGATTAGAAATTTGCATTGATATTGCATATCATATAACTTAAAAATCGTTGCGTGCAGCAGACCTTCACTCTGATGCGCACTCATAACGATATCCAGAATAGTGATATCGCTAGTCATCATTGTTATCATTATCATCACAAAATATTGATATACTTTGATCTCTTAACGAATGGGACATTATTGATACCAATACCTTTCAAAATCAACCCTGTTTGGTAATTGTTCGTTTTACAATAATCTCAACTGGGTTGTCAGCACTTTTCAAAAGGTTAACAATAGCACCAGGTGTGTAATTATTCACAGACTGTCCATTTACTTGCCAAATTTTATCACCAACACGCAACGTTCCATCAATATCTGCTGCACTCCCCGAACCTATCATCCGTATGAATATTCCTAAAAATGAATAAACATCTCATTATAGGAATACACCAATACATAAATAAACGGGTTCATAGAAAGTAAACTTTGATTGTTTCCAATCCTAAGACGTCATTGGAACATGATATTCATTCATACGTCTAATTCAGCTTTCCAAACAACTGATCACTTCTCTATGTATATACTTTCGTTCTCATTGCAAATCATTATTGGAAACAGTAATATCTTTGAGAACCATAATCATGAAACTAATAATGTCATAAGAATCAAATATCTGTGAAGTTCACAACACTCTCACCATCGTATCCAGTCTTTTTGGCTAAACTCAGTCCCAATGATCCGGTTGGAGATTTTTCGAGAACAACAGTGATCGTTTTTTCATTAGTGGTGGCATCAGAAGAGGACGTTAACTCGGTGCTGTAGTCAAGTGATCGTTGAATGCCAAGTACCACTGATTCGCCAGCACCTTTCAATAGCTCTACCACTTGCTGATGCGTTAAACTTTCGATTCGTTCACCGTTCACCTCAAAACACATCGATTTCATTGTATCAGTCTTTTGTTCCAGCAAATTCATTGCTTACCACGAAAACATGCTTTATGGTAAGCAAAAGGATGACAGTTTTGCTGTTCGGAAATGTACGATGAAGCAAATGATTTTTGAAAATTTGTTATACAAATGGAAAGTCTTCCAGGGTAGAATGGCGACGCCCTTTTAGCGATACGAAAATAATCCCATCAAACTTGTTTCATCAAGTGTTTAACGTTTAAATTAACTGACAAATTTATAATGTGATCAATACATACATATTTTTAATTTATGAATGAAATATTTAATATTATTACCTATTTAATATTCATATATGAATGGAATGAATAAAAAAAATGAATGATTGAACGATATCATCAACTAGCGATGGGCTGACGAACTCAAGGAATATTCGGATGAAAGAACAAGTAATCAAGCAAAAGAAACTAACCGTGATAATTCTATCACCGACTTGAATATTCGGGTTCGAGATGGCCGGTTCAGCAGTGATTTGTTTCACGAAGACAGCGCCACCACTCGACGCTATTTGTACCCCAAGGCTTCCGGCTTCATTTCGATCCAAACGAACCGCAATAACATCCGAACACCTTTCATCATATGAATCGTCCAGGTCATCGGCCCAGTCCGAATTCGTTGGCATCCTTAAAACTTATAGCAGATTCAGTTAGTTGACGTACGCCACTTTTATATTCGATCTATGTGTTGAATCACTAACTGTAAGATGCTGAAGTATCATCGTTTAATGCCGTACACCGATTGGAAGGCTGGCTCAGCTACTTTATGGTTCACATTGGTAGGCTAAACTTAGTGCCAATTGTGAACTACTTTCACATTGTTGACTAATAATAACACGAAGACTACAAAGAGTGATAAATGAAGGAAATTTTGATTGGTTGACTTGAATAAGACAGTCACGATGAAGTCATCGAAATCAGACGATGGTCGTCACCAGAATACATCATCGAGTAGTTCAATCAAGTAAATCAAACCCGGAATTATCCATCATCCCCACAGGTGAACTGGCATCTGTCAAAGATGACAGTGCTGTTGAAGGACGACCATTCGAATTCGACCATTTACTCGAAGTGATAACAATATGATTTTGTTGCTGATGGATACGATCCTGGCGTGAATAAGACGTACTCATCGCGTTCGATATGGAATAATCATTACTTCGATGCATCGCATCCTCGTCTTCATCATCCGTAGTTGTGTCAAATCTGTACATCGAACTTGCCGGTAACTTCAAGTCGGCACCTCCTCCATTCACTGTTCCCTTATCAAGCGTCATTGGCGATTTAATCCTTCAATCATTTATTCGAATATGTAACTGTTCAACTTGCGAATGGACCGTTGGCTCATTCAACTTTATGAACGAATCACATTCATCGTCTTCATGCAAGATATGCTGCTGGTAGATCTGACAAAAATTATCATTCATGATGGGCTTAGAAGATATCACATCTGAGTTAGCAAATGAAATTCTCTTGGATATTCGAAATGCAATTCAAGTACCTCGCATCGTTCCGGATGTGGTCCACCAAATCCTCACTGTTCAACTCGGGTAACGTATCACCGACCGCACCAAAGTCACTCACCGCACGCTGACGTTTCTTGACTCCGGCAACGACTTTCTTCGGAGCAGGCGGTGTCCGCGAACGTGTTGTTCCGGCTGAAAATTTGCAAGTTTTTTTTAAAATTCTTCAAAAAACTTCTTTGGTATGAGAAAATCTCAACGATAAATTGTCGTAAATAATTGAATAATGAATACTACGATCTATCAAACTGAATGAGCAAAAATGAATAGTCAAACGAAACTGACGGGCAGCATTGTTCCTCGCAGTAGCATCAAATCGCTGAACTCCATTCTCATCTCGTTGCTTCTTTGTAATTGTTAGAGCCGTTGATATCGCATCCAACCTTCAAAAACACCAAATCACTTTCAATTATAAATTTGCATAAAAGATCCCAAATGAACATGACTTCTGATAAACGAAAACTCAAAAGGTCTATCAGCTGAACAGGCAAACGAGAATGACTAAAAACATGCATTTATTGTATTTCTAATTTCCTACAACAATTCTCAAACAGTGGGATACATCAATGAGTCAATCGCAAATGAATAAAAACAGTAACAAATGTTCACGTGCACGAGAATGACTAAATATTATGAATAAGCATAATGAACGACAACGGAAACGAAAATGATAAATGAAGTCACCTAAAGATGCTCAATCGGACAACACTGCCACTCTGTCTAACCAGATCCACAGTTGCATGTCGATCTTTACCTACCAACGACACGCCGTTCACACTCATCAAGCGATCACCAACGTTCACACCCTTCAATCGTCAACATTTAATCTTATTGTCACAAACAACGTGAACAACACAATCCTTCCAATTAAACAAACATTTTTCTTTCCGGGGCCATCGTCAGTGACCGATTTGACGTAAACGCCTTTGATACCATTCAGATTGCCATCGACCAGCGTTAAACCAAGTCCAATTTTTGGATCTTTAGTCAGCGTGACAGCAAATCTCGAACCTTCACTGCCTTCCGATAACTCCTCTTCGGGAGTTGTGCTTTCTCGAGAACGACGATTCAACTGCTGATCTGTGCTTTCATTATCTCCTTTAATCGACAAATTATACATTTTTAGGCGTCTATCACATGCTGACCCACGTATGAATAAAATGATACTTAATAAATGAACGAAAAAAAGGAATTGAATTTAAAAATAAATCAACTGAACAGATCGTTATAACAAAATATGATGGGTACTTAAAGTCGATGTGAGTAATAAAATCGAGTCACCAAACAATAAAACACTTCCAAACATTCATCATCAATCAAAACTCACCAATGGTCTCAGTTTTGCTTTCGTCATCTACAACGCGATCGCTCGCATCTGATGGTCGTTGCGACCCACTATCAAGTTGTGTGGAGGAGCGTTTCGACGAGGCCGATATTTTCGGGAACATTTCAGATGCCTTCTCCAAGTCGACTTCAGATGCTGTATCTGTTCCCGATCGCGAACCTCTCTTCGGCATCTTCGTTGTTGATGACTTCTGTTGCTGAAATGTTCGATTTGGAATGAAATCATCGTTGACGGTTGATGAGAGCAATTACAATAAATGTCATTGTTTATAGCTATCTCATGAATATGATGCACAATCGCAACTGATCATCTGTCCATTTTAGTGAACACACCCAATGCCATTCCACGAATACGATCAGCATTGATGCTACATATCGCCTATTTTTGAGCATATTTTAACGACTAAAAGAGAAGCAGCAATAATCTCACTTCTTGTTGCGTTGAAGATCGCTTTTTAGTGAGAGTATCAGCACCCACATCCGGAATGTTCGCATTTCGCATTGAGCTTTCCGCTTGCAATGTTTGAGTCCACTGCCGCATTTTGATCATGAACCGATGTTGCGAGGCTGCGAAACGTACAAAATAGGCACTTCTGAAAGAGTTTGCTACACACTTCGGATGTGTGCATCATTCTCGAATAATCTGATTCATGAGAAGACAACAACAACAACAACAATAAATAATATCAATGACAATAATAACACCGAGGTGAACAATAATGATAATGAAACAAACAAGCAAAAAACTAATTTCTCTATGCAAAACTCCGATTCCAAATTATAATTTATGAACGAGTAGCAAAAATTCAAAAGTGCACACACTTGGTATAATGATCTGTATAGAAGACACTTTGTGGTGGATGATGTAATTCCGAGACAATCACGAATCGTTTCTTATCGAACTGCAACGTTTGCGTATCTTGCCACAAATGCTCGGCAACTTCATGTCGTACTCCTCTGTAAGATACACTGCTCTTAGTCATGAACAATTCCATTGTGCACATTACACATTCACTACGTTCATTATTCATCTCTTCACACAAAGCAAACCTCAGATACACAGAGCTGTTTGAAATATGTACGAAAATTCCCAATTGATTCAACAAGAAAATGAATCGAAAACGAGAAAAAAAGAAACAAACGAAAGAACAACTCGAAAAGAAATCGTCTCACCTGTGCTCCTCGTACTGCAAAATACCCCGCGGTAAGATGCCAATCCATTGCGGAAAACCCGTTTGTGGATCACCGAGTGGAGTGTTACCGAGATTCGACGACGGCTTCATCTTGTACACTCGATGGAAATGACCGCCATAGTCTGATAACCTTTGGCAACGCTAAAGTAACATTCAAAAAATATACAATCAACTACATAACGATTGCATAAGCGCATCTGCAGGAAGAAAGAGTCACACATGATACAAAGGTACTCTGAGTTGGTCGGATGATCAGCAATGAATGATCCCTTGTAATGATACTTTTTACAGTTAGACGTGCATTGGTTTCACTTTGAAATGAATCATTTGCAATCAAGACCACATCAGATATTCAACAACTCATTTGCACATTTTGCACATTCAGCTCTTTTCGCTTTTGATAAAACCGAACAATGAAGGATGGAAGTTGTTTAATGAAACACTCCTTAAAACACTCAATTGAGTGATTGTTTTCAGATTGTTGTTGAGATGTCAAAATTGATTCTCAGATTCCAAAATACACATTGAAAAAGTCAATTTTTAGTACCATTATGAATTGTGCTTCAGCCTCACGACTATTCAAACCACCGTAATGACTATGGAGTTCGCATAGAACTTTTATTAAACGACGTTCATCGTTCAGATCGATCGCTCGCTGAAAACGCTTCACTGCTGAATTCAATCATCAACTGTTTAACAGATCAACTCTCTTATCACATTCTATATCACCTCGTATCCGATATCCTATCTTATTCTTTCAGCAACATGAATGAAAATTCCATTTCTCGACAAAAAATTTCATATAGATAAGTTCGAGTTCGAAACTTCGCAAAAATGATGAGAAAAAGAAGATGCCTCAGGTAAATAGTGTTCCAACTGGAAGTAATCAAGAAGTGCCGGATTGCTCGGTCGATCCGAGTATTCGGCTTGGAGAGCGAGTGCGGCCAACTCGTAGAGTGCATCATTGGGCGGCTGTAATCGGTCATCCAAAACGTCATGCCTCAGTTGCAAATACAACTCGTGCAATACCACATCTGTTCTGGAATATCGCAATAAACAACATGTGAACAACAACATCATGTTCACATTACATTATGCTGCTGCAACAAATTGCTTATTTCATCCAAATTCAACACAGTAAAAAATGACGAGGAGAAACACAAAAATAAATAAATCAAAGACATGAAATTTTGGCCAAATTTAAATAAAACGAACCACAACACAATAATAATAAAATATCGCAAGGACATACTTGATAAAATTGGTGGTGGCAGGATAGTATCGAAACCTTAAATACAGATTGTACGGTCGCCTGATCGCAACCCCATGATGATACGCGTTTTTCCAACCCGACGGAGCAAACTTCTCCAATCGCTGATTCTCTTCCAAGAAGAAGTGCTCACCATCTGAAAATATTCTTCTATTCACAAAAAAGTCTCCTAACTTTGAATTTCCTCCCAAATGATTGTCCCGGTCTCTTTCTTTCGTTACATTAACAGTTTGTAATCAACACCGTCCTCATACACTCACTGACTGATGCCATCTAAAGCTGTATTCATGCAACTAGAAGCATGATTGCTCTGAAAAAAAGATAGAATAGTTGAGATGAACCTCTTAAAGTAGTAAGACCAAAGAATGAATTTTCGTTGAAATTGATATGCCTCATCACCACATCGGCTACTTCTGAAGCAATCGCATCCGAACGACAACTCACTTCGATATTTTTTCCGTTCAGTAATTCCACTTTTACACCGGTTTGTTCCACTCGATGCAAAGACATTTTCTTCTGAAAATTATCCGCTTTTCGTGCTTTCAAAACGTGACATAAAACGACAGTTTTTGAGAAACCACAAGATTCACCTTGCGCATTGCTGGAGCTTTCAAGCATATCGATGGAGCATTCTCGTTCATCACGAACTCTGGCTCTGCACGTCCCTTAAACGAAGAGGCGGTCAAGTCTTTTCGATGTAATTTTTAGCATCATAACTCATTGTAAGCATGAAAAGATAATCAAAACTTTAAAATGTGAAAATAAATCAGCTGAACTGATTCAAAATTGAACTAATCGTATCACTGGAAAATCTTTCTACGTATAAATTAAAAATGATGATAAATTGCTGCCAAAACAATTCAAGCTTTCTTTTCTGAACCTTTTGACGTTTATTAGCATTCCTCAACGAATGTTTTCGACCGCTTATTCGGCCTGGTCCCAATGAATTGCGCCTCGAGAAGTGTTGAACTGAAATTTTGGAAGTTGACAGAAATACGATGAAATCAAAAACCGTTTCTATACAGAGTACTATTTAGGACTAAATTTATACATATTAGAAGGACGAAAAGTCAGCACAAAGCGTTAACATTCGAGAGAGAAAGGATAGCAAAAAAAGGAAGAAGTTAATCGCACGTCAGTGACCCATAAAACATTGCATCATTATTTCACTCAAAATTTCTCCACCTTCCAACAATGAACTTAACTTATTGCTTTTTTATGTTTCTAAACTGCTGATTACGCAGCCCGCTTAGGGCTAAGAAGAGTTATAAGTATGATGAAGAAAAAGCAAAAATTCAACGAGTCGAAAATTTAAACGGCAGTACTGCTGATGAAGAAATGAGATTAGATCAAGTGATTCTCTGAACAGTCAACTAATTCTCATTGAAAATTACAAAAGCGTCAATTTTACTTGCATAATCACAACACAATTATGACCAGTCATCCTAATTCCTAAATAATCCGTTCAATTACTATACAAAATAAAAGAAGGTAGAAGTTATGAATTTATTTGCGGCAGCTCTTAGTTCTCTCTAGAGCATACAAAAAGCAATAATCAAGATTTGATCAGCAACGCAGAGATTTTAGTGAAGACGAAAGAATGTTTCGTATGCCGTGATGAAACGAAACGTTGAGTTTATGCGCAATACTGATATTATGTAGAAATGCAACAACGAATAGCATGAATATACGATATGAGAACAAGACAATTACGCCGTCTAAATGGATAATTATTTCCGAAAGCAATTCGAATGATCAAACAAAATCGAAATCTCTTCATATGCGCCCTACACGGATGTCCTTCAACACGAATATATTGTCAACACAAATCGAGTTTAATATTACAAAGTTTATGTGTTTCTGCGAATAAATACTCTTATCCATTCGTCTTTTGCTCACTTCCAATCGATATTCTCACTAATCCTTTCAGCAGATTGCAAAAAAAAACACAACATTGTGTACCATGGTAAGAAAGTGCATAAAAAAGTTATTGCAGAATGTTCAAAATGAATTCAGTTGAGATGTTTCATATGTGCACAAATTCGAGACCGTGAAACGAACCCGGTTCATCGCGTTCATCTGATTTGATCGGTTTCGGTGGTTTAGTCGGCTCAGCTGCTTCAAATTTAGTGGTACTTACATCACTTTCCCTTCGCAACACTTCACCGATGGCCGCTGCTGACGATGGTTCAGCATTACCCACAAAATCAGGTTTTGGCTGCAATAATTGATAACCGTTATCGGTTCCTGGTATTTATAAGTGTGACCATTCAAATTTGATTAGCTGAGCAAATATAACACGGACAACCCATATTCAGTTAAAGTTATGCCTTTATTCATCTCAAGTTTTCGAACAGATTTTTGCGTTGACCCAACTGAAACACCACTATAATCCAGTAACTTCTAGATGAAATTTTTGTGGCCTCTCAAACCATCGAATAATTTAGAATGTCCTCCTAACTCGGAGCCCATAGCTTAATATCCTCCTAACGAGATTCAAATTTAATCAAGAAGACTGATGATCTCTATGTGCTATCGTTAACATATCTTTGACTTGAATTGCATGCTATGAATCAAGATGATGGCGATGTAACGGCACAAACTGTTAGGAGAAGTGACAATATTCAGCTTTGTCACGTAACTCTTACATGTCTTAAACAACATTGAAAGAACAAAGCATTTCAACGTTAACGTCAGCTAAAATCGCCAAATATAAATTCATATCGATAGCTGATCGACGTTTCCAGACTCGATTCTGGAGTCCCCAAGGCCTCCAAACATCCACGATGTTTCCAAAATTTTCTCCAAAGTTATACACATACATTTCTAAATAGCCATTCAGTACAATCAAAAAGATGCATACCCTTTCTAAAACAACCGCATCCACATGACCTTGTGGTGTGTCTTGTTCATCATCAGCATGCTCTTTCTCCGTCACCCTCTCATCCGGTTTCCTCCTTTGGCTGCTAACCCCAACACCGCCACGTTTTTCAGCAACTGCTGTGGTCGGTAATTCTTCGTCCTTTAAGCTCGTTGGTTTATAAAATTTAGCGACAGCCCACTGCTACCAGCCGTTAAGCACTCGATTCATTCACTCCGTAATGTAAACAATTTGTTTATTCAGCTGTTTCCTTTATCACACCACATTTTCAGCACACATATTTGTCAGTCATCTTTCACATCGATGTTCTATCTATCGCAAACAACTGTCAATTCAGCGTGATATCTCCTCAGATTTTCTACTCATCTGCCACCATCGCTGTTATCCTATCACATCAACGTTATCCCATAAATACACTTAAAAAGACAATTTGAAGATAGAAGAAATGGAAACAGCCTCTTCGAGATTGTGAGAAAAATTTCTGAACAAATTTGCTCAGGTTAACACAATCCGACTAAATGCTGAATTACGATGATTGATGCAACTACCTCAGGTATCACTTGTGAAACCACTTTATTTGTGTCATTCGTTGGGATGAAACGAGGCGGGGACATATCGATCGTCGACGGTGACACTTTCTCGGGAGTTGACAACGTTGAGGAAGTCGTTTCAGTTACGGCTGCAGATTCACTCAGCTAAAAATTCGAATATTTTCCCAGTGAAAACGCAAATATTGTCAGGATGCAAAGCAAAACGAAACGTTCAGAAAAACGCACTGAGTTGATACAATATGATCACAAATACAAAACGAAAGTATCGAACCTTATCCAGATTCTCGTTTGCCTCTGAAATCGGTGAGAGAGACGCCGGTGATTCAAGGATTTCTTCAACGGTCGGCGGAACGCGAATCGTGCTCGAGAAAGGCGTCAAATGATGGTCGTACGACTCAAATATTGTGGTCGGTTCATTCTTCTTAACAAAAATTTTCTGTTGATTTCAAGCAATATTCAAATGACATTCAATCTATCAGTTTAAACAAATCATATGCATGAGTTTGTACTTTTGACACAACTCATCTCACTCTCATTCTGCTTTTCAGTAGTTCTTTTTTTTCGGTCATGAGATAAATTCAGCGATAAAACAGACCAAACCAATCACAAAACATTGATCAAATAAGCAAAACAGCGATATGAATACACATTCGAGTATGCCTAATCATTTCTAATTGAACAAAGGTATTTTTGATTCGTTAGTACCGCACATTCCTGAGAATCATATCGATAGCAATCGTGAACCAGTCTACTGCCACAACAACGGCCTGTTTAGTGTATCTATCTCACAATCAGAGTGACAGGGCTAAATCAACGATCACGCATGTTTCAACTCTTCAATGAATCAATAAGTGGTGGTTTCGATAGAAGTATTAATTAGCACTCACTTTTTTGCTAATGAAATGATTAATTTCCGAGGTATATGCGAGAGGTTTTTGATTTGCTTCATCAAGCGAATCACTTTCCTTATACTCCACAATATCGTCGTCGTAATCGTATTCGTGTCGATTGCCTGGTTCAGGCCAACTCAACGGTTTTTTCTTCTCAATATTTTCCATTTTATTCGGAACTACTTGTTCATCCGTTTTTGGTTGATTTACATATGGTTCCTCGTCGAAGTCTTCAATTACGGTTGTACCCATCAACATATCACTCGCATCCAACAACAGTTTTCGTTGCTTCTCCTTTTTACGTTCATCGAGCTGAAATTTCGGATTCGTTTCGGATAGCGCCCTACAAAACGTCACTGAGAACCAATCACAATCTGAACCACACATTCAGATTTCACAATAAATCTAACGTTTCTACAATATGTGTTTCATACGCAGAATCTGATTGATTTTTCCTTTACTGAACATTTACGTTGGCATTAATCGCGCAATGCAGTTTGAAAACTTGCAGTGAGAACGTCGTCAAAACGAATCACTACTGATGATGATGACACAAGCAATAACAGAAATAATAAGAAGGATAGATAGTAGGTAACTGACACGGACGATAGATTCCTCGACTTGAGATTGTTGGACTGGCGAGGCGAGCGATCCACTCTGAGAATCCTCGATGAATTCAGCGTTGAAAGGATCACGACCCGATAAAGTGGCTAGATTATTCGTATCTGCTTGATCGATATCTGCCTCGAACGGATCTTCTTCAACCGTGTACGAGACCGATAACAACTCCTTATCAGCAGATTCAATTGAAACCTTAAATTTGCAATACCTTGATCGCTTTCATAATTTGCTCATAAACCATCAGAACTATGCACAACACATAACAATCGATGAATTACAATCTCTCAACAAATTTGCTCAACACCCATGTATCTATCTATCTGTCGAGATCATCAAATATGCAAACGTATCATAACCGAATTCAAAAATAGGTATGACTAGATGAACGCAATCGCTTCAACACCCAACTCAACAGCAGCTAATCCGATATGTATAAATGCATTCACAAACAGACACTACGCACATTCATCATCATCAATTGTAAATTATACGACTGAATTTAATGAGCAAACGTTACTCGTTCTGAATGCAAACAATCTGCAACACTGAACCACATACGACTTGTCATTCTCAACTGTAATGTGTTACATACCGATAATACGTATAAAATCATGACCAATCATTATCCGATACCTAATATATTTACCAACTAACAACAACAATAACTACAGCAGTGAAATATTAGTACTATTAGAACGAGAAATAACAGTAATAACAATGATAATAATAATAATAAAATCAATAATGACAATTAAAAATACTAATTATGATTCCCTAGTAACGTTGTGATTAATAGTCTGGATTAAATGCAATACGATCTAAGTGCATGTGGATTTGTTATCGTATTTAATACATCATTAAAGCTTCATCATATGCGCTATAGATATCACCAGATGTATGTTTATCTCACAATACCGTAAACATCAAAAGAGCAGCTTTCATTTTCAACTTAAATTACTCGTATTCATACTGCGTTGAAAATATCACTCATAGATACATTTCTTAAACTAAGTGCTAAATTTTACACGATTATTACTAAAAGTTTAAGCGCTGAGTATCTGAGCTGTTTACTAACAGAAAATTTGAGAACGCTTGCTGGAAAGTGAATGCTGACAAATAAGGTGGAATGAATAGAGGCGAGCAGACCTCTTCGATCCGTTGTGTTTTTTCTTCGTCAATTTCCTCGACGATTTTAGTACTGCTCAATGCAGGTGAACCAATCTCGTGTTGCAACGTCCAATTGGTCTCTTTCAATTCACCAATCTCACCCAAAGCATCCAAAACATACTCTCCACATGAAATATCCAACTGAAATTTGAATTTCTTCCTCGAAAATAACAGATGATGTTGTGAAGCCAAACAATATTCTCATTCACTTCACACTACACGCTCCATTCAATCGTAGTATCAATGATGACAGTTCCAATCACGAATCATTGACCTCTTTGAAACTTTGATCATAATTTAATTATCGACGTTCCCGGATATATCAAATGTGTTGATTTAACTCAATGGTAATCACCATCGATCGAACCATATATTATGATACATTCAGAATATTCTAACAGAAAATACAACATTTTACCACTTCAGCCATTCAGCTGACCATGGATAAAAGGAACATATCTTCGTAATTCAGAAAAGAGAGTGCATTCAATAAGATTCGATGCAAAGAAACTAACGATTCCATGATACAAAAGGTAATAATGATAAAAGTGGTGTCTACTAAGACTGACTATTGAAGAGGCATTTATATACTTGTAATCGTTAACTGAATCGATTAAATCAATAATCAATCAGTTAACTAATTGAATATGTAAAACGTTAACTTTCAACTGCTTATCGCAAATTTAACAACGTTTAAGGATAAGAGTCGCTCTTCAACGAATACATCGAATTTAACAGCGATGAACAACACTCAGAATAATATGAACGATTTGCAAGCCTAAATGTAAGCTGTGAACGATAACTGAGCAGTGATATAAATCAAGTGAAGTGCTCTGCGAAGAACAGTTGTGATCGCAATGCTGATCAATGCTAAACGAATTTCGTTTTTTTTTTCATTGAAGCCGCTCTCTCATTAATCAGTGCTCTTGATCAAACAAGCAACATTCATATGTAAAAACGTGAATATTCTACCAGATCTTACAGTTCTCGATAACGTTTCCAGTTTCGACTACGGCTAATTATCAAAATCTCAACACTGAACTTGACTGACATCGAAAAGAATTCATGTTCAAAAAGAGAGGGATCAATGATCGCAGACTGAACGAAGAAAAGACTGAACGAAGAGATAGATCTCCATTTTTTAAGGCGAAGAACAGTTGACCAAAGATTTCGACTTCTGATCGACAGTATATTGTTTCTGAATACCGATCAAGTGATATGAGTCCTGATGACTATAGCAGGGAGATTAACGCGTGATGAAATATAATGGAGACACAACTAACATCTTCGATGTCATCAGCCTCGTCACCCATCACTAAAACGTACATTTCGGCCAGTAACGCTTTCGGATTTTGGATGTTCAACTTATTCTTCGCCATCTGAGCCAATCTGAAACACTGTCTTTGAATCTGAATCCTCGACGACCATTCAATCCCTTCAAACTCTTACACAGGAAATGATGTTATCACCAAGCATTCCGTTCAATCGCCTTGTTTCACATGCGAAACTGCACAAAGGCACATGGCTGTGCATGCATATCTCACCTTTACATGAAGCAAACTCATAAAAAAAGTTGTGATTTGATAATCGCTACGTAAGTGGTCAATAAAAAATTAATAACTGATAATATCATATCAATATACCACACACAATTTGCAACAATTAAAAATTATCGAGCATGCAGTCACACTCGCTCATGAATACTTCTGATGCATAATTTCAATCACGATTTCATTACTTCTAAAAATTTCATCAACAAGCAGCAATCACAGAACTACTGACTGAACTGAAATGATCACGGTTATTCAACTGAAACACGAACGACAGACCAACACCATTTCTATAGTATCATTATTCTGCGAAAATGATCATGATTCTTGAAGAAACATTAACCTAACGATTGAGGGTCTTGTAGGTACATGCGCAACGGTCATTATATTAAGCAATGAAAAAATATCAGCATTTGAGGATTCAGATGCACCTGCGAAACGCACCACTTCACCCAAACAGAACACGTGCACTGCACCTGAACATAAAAGATTTCGATAAAATCATACAGTTAGATATTAGCAGTAACGAAAATAGCATTGAGAATAACGGTTATTGGACTGCAAATTTTTGACAGCTTTTTTGTCAAAAGAACACACGAAATTATAGGTTAAAAATTTGATGTACACTTCAATTGAATGGGAAAAAATGAGGACAAAACAAATCCAATGGCATTGAGAGCAACACATAAATCGCAATTTGGTATCCAACCTGGATCAGGATTAGTGTTTCCTTCGAGAATTTCCGGGGGTGTGTACTGCACGTTGACTTTATCTGCACTGACTACTTGTATCTGCAAATCAGATCAAATTTACTTTAGGCTCTCACACAAATCACTATCACACTCGTACGTCGTGATATCTCCTTCAATTGCACTCAATGTTCAAATGAAACCATTCTCAAAATTTATGAATTCCTCGCCAACGAATACAGATGATGACGATCTGGTTGAACGGAATGAAGCATGGGTAAATTTCTTCATTCGAAAATTGTGTTTTGGAAAGATCAAAAAAGATGAGAAAAGTTCTGATTTCTGACGAGGCTGGTGCTGAAAACGGCATCAAGAAATTATTGCTAATAGTAAGAGCATAAATGTGTTTTTGAAACTGCAATCATTTGAACAAACCAAATAACAGTGCAAAACTGAGTACTCAATGATTGAAACCAATGGGATCGACGAACCTCTAAATCGCCCAACATATGTACAAAAACGTAGTCCGGCGTGAAAAGTCCTGAGGGTGTTTTGGCGAGTTGTTCACACGCAATTATGATCAATGCCAGCAGTTCGTCGTCATTCAGACGACAACCACGCACCTCGATGATCTCCGATATTGAGACGCCTACATCCCCCATTGTACCCCTAAAAATGCACCTTTTTACGATGGCAATTTCTCGCACAACATCACTTTTCGAGAATGTTTGCTGATTGGTTCACTTTAAAGCATTTCTTTGCGAAATGAAAAAGGTTACATTCCAAACAATCACGAGCAATAATTACACCGCATTCGCACATCATAACATTTGCAATCTGCCGAGATATTTTTCCAACAAAAAATCTTGCAAAGCATCTGCGAAATGAGAAGAATACGCACATTGCCGTAAAAAAGGAAAATGTTCAGCAACAGAAAAAACAACAGAATTACGATTGCAACAAAATGGAATAATTCTGACACGACGGAATTCAATGAAAATTGGCAGCAATGAACAGAAACCATCATGTGATAATATGTACACATGCAGATTAAGAGCAAAACATCTTCTTGGTGGTTAGTAAAGCGTGCTGATTCAATCATCAATCAATATTATAAGTTCATACCCTCATTAAGAGATTAATCTTCTCGTACGACACAATAATAGGGGATTAGGAATGATGATGTAGTAATATCCGATACAAATGCAGATAGATAAAGATAAAGATGAAATACTTTCTGTATAAGGCGAAGAACCGTTATGAGATTAGTTCACGAAACATCAAATGATTGACTATAATTGGTTTCATTTAAACAGACACACACACAAACACACAAAATTGTGTGCATGGACAATCTGTGAACTAAATGTTTCAAACTGGTTTCTGCTGTCACAAAAAGAATTCAACTTTTCTATCACAGATTTCTTTATTATTTCACAGAAGCACCATAATCAAATACAAATGTATAACTAACGCAAATATTTGTCAACATCTCTAATAGGCGTTCTCTTGCATTATGCTGGTTTCCATATGAATATAGCACATCCGATTATAAGAATGAACTGAGAGCCTAGCTACTGATTGTACCTGTCAGAATTTGATCAGTAAAATTGCATATCAAATAGTCGTGGGGAGAGAGGGAGTTTATCACTTTCTATCAGAAGGAGTTTATCCAACAAGTGCAGTTTATCACTCGTTAACCTTTACCACTAATTTATCCGTGAAGTCAGTCCACATTAATAATCATAATCAGTCCAATGAATATAAACTAATAAAACCACAATCAGTTCACACCTACTCCAACAACAACAAACACTGCACGTATAAGTTCGAACCCTTTCCCATTCAATTCAAATCAGTCATCTGCGAACTAAAACACAGGAGAATAATGAAAAACTATCCTCGAAGCGCTTCCAAATTTTAAATTTCAATACGGAGGAAGTTTTGTTTTGGTTTTTAATCCTTTCAAAAATTAAATTGATGTCGAGTGCAGTCAAATTGATGTCGAACACACGCAGTTAACATAAAAACCAAAATTAAACAACATCAGAAGGGTCGTTAAATGATTTCTTACGGAAATCAATAGCAATCGACAAATGGAACGAAGGAAGACTGATTTATTGAAGACAGCAATGTGAAATATTAAATTATTTGAAAATAACACATTAAAGTTGAATCGAATCATCACTGTCATTACCAACCATCACCAAGAAAATCATCAACAACTTCAACGCACAGCATCATTACTCTTGACGGTATATTTGATGAGCGTATGCTATAATACAATAATAACACAGTCGTCGTCATCGAATTCATATCATACCCTCGTAATAACAGTAATAATACGATCAGCATGAATTGCGTCGAATTCTTCATCATAAAGAGATTATTTATTTTCGGATGAATTCATTGCTATCACACCTTCGCGTTCCCCTATATAAACAATACACCATTTGTAAATAATCCACTGATTCAATCGAATAACAAAAACTCCCTAATATATCATCACACAATATTATGCACTATCAATTTCACATTCTCCAATGCTCTACAGCAATAATGTCGGTTCCTCAACATTGCTTGCAGAATGCATTAAGTATCACTAAGATGATGATCGTATAATGCTTCTCAAGAACTAAGTACATACGTGTAAGCATGTTATAAGCTGATAAAAACATTAATACTACTATGCAAACGAATGAAAATCTTGTCGATGCTCAGCACCGGGAGTGTGTAATTTTGCTAAATGTGGCAAGCAGCATCTCTAATCAATCCACAATATGGTACTCGCATCTAAACTGAAGATAGATGCAAATTGAGAGTTGACTTAATTCATGTGAAATAAAACATGCAAAATGATTATGATGATGAAATAAGTTTAGAAATGTGTGATCATGATATGTATCTCTCTCAAAAAAATTGTGTCTGAATAGCATTCAAAACAAGTTTCTGGAATGACTTAATTCACTAACAAATTTTGCAAATCTTTTTATTGAATTCAGATGATTTTCGCACCTCTCCGAATCGTGAATCATACTTCAAAGTTCGACGACAAAAGAGGTTCTTCAATTCAGTCAAATCAAAAAGTGACAATATCAGAAATATCAGAAACTTATATACCCAAATTAATACCAGGCCAACCTAAGCGATGCGCATCAATAAGTGTATGCATAAAGCAACCAGATCGTTGCTTAAAGAGTGCATGAGCTGCCTCATCTTCTGTATCAACCCACAAACGACAATAACACTCATCCTATGTATCAACCCACAGAACCGGAACTAAACTTAATCCATCCCTAAAATTCCATTTGAGAAGTTTTGAAATTCTTGAGATTATTCTCTCATCCATTCACCAGTTTGAACAAACCATTGTATACAATATTCAATGAACGATTTTGTACGGTTAGGAATTGCTTTGATATTTACACAATAATTGCTCATCTCACATTCGACGTATCGCATCTCCCGAATTGCAGTCATTATATTGATCTTCTCTTATTAATCTCTTCATCAGTATTAACCTACTTCTAAGGCTGCCACTATTCAACAGTTCTTTCCTTAAGATGTTCCAGTCTCATTCACTATGATACAAACAAATTCTATGAATGAAATATGAAAAGGACAAAATGATTTGGCTGTGCACAAAACAATATCATAACACAATCGATCACATCACCCAGAGCAACAACAACAGTACCATTCACGATCAGTGCATCAGATGGTGAATGAATCGTTGAGAGATTTGTGATATCGTCAAGATTCTTCTGACGATGAATAAAACGAACAAACATTGACAAACTCAGTCACGCTTGAAGTTTTGTTAATGGTTGCACTGAATAATCACTAACCTAATCGCGTAAGCTCAACCATGAATAGACGACCAGCGAAAGCGTTCAGTCACGAAATAAAACTGCTGATAAAAATAGAAATCAAAGCAATGATAATGAAAGTATCGTCGCGAAAGTAAGCACAAATTGCAAACAATAAGCATTTACCGCAGCAATTCATGTCACTAATCAAACAATACAAACGCATCGTCGTCGTCATCGTCATCATTATTATTCATACCCACACAAAACCAATTCTTACTCATACAAGCATTCTTCTTACCTCTACGTTCATTCTTTATTTACCTATTCGACTATTTGTTCACTGATTTCTGTTGTTTTATTATTGATTCAATACTCGTTCTCTTTCATATTTGGGCATTTCTCAAGAATATAGAGAGAGGGAGCTCATGCACTCCTCAGGCAACGATTTAACAAAACTCGAAACGATTCATAGAATTCAAAAATTCCGTCAAATACTCTATCGAAACTATATCACCTATAATTTTTTTTTCATTCACTCCGCTGATAAAAAAATTTCAGCATTGCCTGCGCGAAAAGGAAGGATTCAAATAATATGGAATTCTTCTCACAGATACATAATAAAATCGAATCAAAATGTGGTCTATACTGACACCTTGCGGCGATCGGGGAATTTAAGAGGCCCCGTTCAGACTTTTTTCGACTCGACCGCATTTTCGGGATCTCCGACTGCAAAATTTCGCGCCT
The DNA here is from genome assembly GCA_035041965.1 of Anisakis pegreffii. Classification (NCBI taxonomy): domain Eukaryota; kingdom Metazoa; phylum Nematoda; class Chromadorea; order Rhabditida; family Anisakidae; genus Anisakis; species Anisakis pegreffii. The sequence goes on from JAPYMA010001138.1 coordinate 25,766, forward strand.
GACTTCTTTTCCGTCCCAAACACACTAATCTATAGAGTCGCGATATGTTACAGATTTTACTAACTGTAAGACTGTACTATAATATTATCGAAGACTGTACTATGATCGGAAAAAGAACTTCCGAAGTAACAAAAACAACAATACAGATACAGAATCATTGAGCAATATGGGAGAGTAGTCCAAAACCTGCATGCTCGCGAAATTGATAATCGAAGTTTGAATTTCATGAAGACAGAGGATTTCCAACGCTATTATCGTTAGCTGCGTGGAAATAAGGATTTTAAGGAAGGAAGGATGTGAATTTGTGATACTCATGATAGCAGACATGCATAAACTCGTAATGAGCTGCTGTAATTGCTAATCAAATGAATAAATAAATCACAGATACAGCTCACGGATATGGATGAATTTGTTTCAGCTGAAAGCCCTAATTAACAGTGCGCATTAATATTACGAGTGATTTATCCTAAAGAGGTTAATGAAAGGATTAATGCATTTCTTAAGCTGTGCGCGAAATATAAAATCCATCAATCCAGATTATGAACGAGGAACATTAATGAGTGCTTAAGATGATTAAGGCATGATTCGAGAATTAAACGAATATTGTTGAATGATTTCCTTCCATCATCAAAACATTACCGTCACTGCCGCTTAATGTCGATAAAACACTACAAATGTAAACAGCCAAATGATGACAGTTGTGTTCACATCTTCAAAATGGAATAACCACCAGATCTTATATCAGATACATCATCGTAGCACACCAAAACGAGGATGAATTCAAATACATTTACAACGATACACATATTTGGTGAAGTATGAGCTCACGAGAAAGGTAGTCATTCAACTGTTCTGTAACATTCAACAAGTTTGTTTTGCTTTTGAATTGTCGATAAAAATTTGAACGTTTCGGGGAGTTGATCGTTGTACTAAGGTGTAATTAGGGAATTCCCGAAAACTATGAAAATCAAATGGGTCAATTTAGCCCACTCTCGACCAGAACATGAGCCTACACTCACTGTCAGAGATGAGCTTCAACACAAGCCTAAGCATAAACCTAAACCAAATCATGAGTTCGATTCAACAGGTTAAGCTTGATTTCTAGACGATTTCGGGTAATATCTGAAGATCGTGATGTGATGCATGATTATCATCGCCTCATTTATAAAACGCTGTTTAACCGTGTCAAACAGTTCAATTTGTTTATTGTCCCTATGAACTGCTGCGTAGTGGTGAGCGGATGTTACGAAACCTTCGATATCTGCCTTCCAAAAATGTACGGATATTTGTCACTCACAAATGCAAACAACAAATAACTGATACGCATTGTGAGTTCAAGTTAATCCTCGATTAGCTATTGCACATACTAAATGACAGATGTAGAGTTGAAACGACTCTTTTCACCTGATCTCTGATGTGCATTCGTACCACCGAACAGCAACGATCCGTTTTCGTTTTGCATCACTCCAGAAACTAATACCACTGCGCCAATGGCACAAACGATCCTTGCTCTCAAATTAAATATCAAAGAACGTACAAATGCCGAAAAGAATTCAAGAATGCAAAGAGGATATTTGTAAAAGTATTGGGTAAACATCAAAACGGAGTACAATTCAGGGAGTAAACTAACTGATAAGAACACTGTGTTATACTGCAGCAACCCATCATATAAACTATTTCGTCGAAAAACCGTTGAGAACTCGTAGCAAGACTATCGAAGGGGGTAATGCAGCTTCTAAGCATGAGAAACACTCGTGAAAAACTACGAGCAAGTGTCTCATATCCCATATCCAAATGTTCAAATGATGTCTGCTTCGAGATATTTGCAAACTATCGATATTTTTTTCAAAGTTAACTTAAATCAAAGGATTCAGATGAGAGAGGACCGACTTCATTAAGAATATACCCTCAGATCGAAATAATACGAACAAAAGGTAATGAATGATGATGCGGTTATAACATTCAATATTGCGTATGATGCAAATAAATTGTTTTTGTGACAGTATTTTGAGAGAGATGCATCATAAACGTTACAATATTAATATATCCAGAACAGATGAGGATGTGAGTATCATCCAGAAGAACGATGTGAAATGGAACTGCGATGAGAGTGCAAAAAGTGTTTGATTTATAAAGATTTTCTTCATTGATTCTAATAATTGCTTTAACTTGACGATATTGGAACAACTTTGTATTGTTTACGACAGAGGAATGGAAATGAAATAGGACGACCGAACGAAGCGAGTTCAGGAATCATGAAGAATCATTTCAACGAAAAACAAACTTGAATTCAGTGGAAAGAAATCTTCTAAGGAAATATTCTGAACGTATAAAATGCGAAATGCAAGGAGAAAGCTTACAAAAATTCAAGTTTCCTTTCCCCCACACCACATAAACCATAACGGCAGATTCCTCCACCGTCGAAGTATTAAAAGAGTTTCAAAGAAAATGATGTGCTCTGCGACGATATTAGAACAGCTTTGTATTGTTGGAACAGCTTTGTATTATCCCACATATCGAGTGATACACGCTTATGACCAACATGAAACATCAAAATGCACAGAGAATAAAAGCAATAAAACAACATCATGATTCAGTCGAAAATATTCACAAGATTATGAAATACCATTTCAAAATATTTGCAAATAAAATAAAACTGATAGGTACACTTCAAAGTGCTTGATAGGTACTTGAAATAAACTTTATCGATAGATCATGTGGAATATTTCAGAAATGTCTAAAATCATAGACTTCCATTATAAGTGTCATCATCATTTATGTTATCACCATCGTATCGCTGAATGAATCGTTTCATTTCATTCATTCCTCTCTTGTTCGTTCATTCGGCAATGCAATAATGCACTTTTTATCAGTACTCAGATTGACTGATGATCAAAAAATGACTAATGGTTCAGATTTGAGACAAAAGCATTCCAAGAGATGCGAAAGCTGCCGACCGAAGTGCTGCTGGATGGATAGCATGTGAATCGAATCAACGCCGTGGATAGAATCGATGAAAATTAACATAAACACAGCAAATAGCACGGTTCGTTCACAGCAGCTATCTGCAATATGCGTGCTTCTACACATATGCATGCATGCGTTTTTGTGTCGTCCTCACATGAGATAATGTAAGTGTAATGTACAATCTCTCGTTACATACAAAAATTCATTTCGTTTCTCATTTTTCGAATATCAACACTACGCGCATCATCTTACATAGTGACTCTGTTTAAATTACTATCAAATTATCATAATCCCAAATCAATCCCATCCAATGGAAGGCATGATGTCATAGCAGTTGTGTATGCTTCAACTCCAACTTCTCTACTGATTGAAACGATCATGTAAGGATTTCAATGGAATATAATTTGAACAATTTGAACATTCCTTAGTGTGTATATGATGTTTGCATAATGAGACATATTAGGTGTTATGGTGTGATAACCACTATCGGCAAACACATTCCAAACCGATATCACTTTTCGGAAATAGTCGTTTCCGACGATAAAACCACACCACATTGCCGCGCACTTCGTGTCCAGCAGCTCTCAGCTAAATCTCCATTAAATTTTGCGTGTCGTTCTGCACACGACCAGAATGAAAAGAATGCTGCCAATTGAACTATGGACTGTGCATAGTCGAGAGTCAGTGAGTGCACTCAAGAATCGTACTGAATAGGAACTGAACAAATGATGTCGGAAATAAATTAAGAATCAAACGATAAGAATAACGAACTAAACTAAACGCAGCAGCAGCAGCTCATCGAGGGAACACAAGCGAAAAAATAATAAAAGCACTGAAAAATCGCAAACGAAATTGCTGCAATGAACAGAAAACACACAAATGAGAAAGTGTGAAAGACATGAAAAATTGACGGTGAAGTATTGAAGAAATGAAATGATTTGCAATGAAGTGACGAAGTGTTTGTATATGAAAACGTTCGTTCCGATGCCATAATACAATACCCACTGGCAATGCTCTGCACACACCACTGCTATTAGGTAGGAGGCATTCATATTTGTTCGTATGAGAAGTGCCATTTGTAACGGTGCGCTGTAATTACATCACACATACACACCTGATAACATAATATCAGGAGTGATTATAGTGATAATAGTAACAGCAATAAAAATAATTATAATAACAATAATAATAGCCGTTGTAACAATAATAAAAATAACAATAATAATAAAAGCAATAGTATAATGTGGAAAGGAAACGAGATAAAGAAGCGAGAATAATTCAGACTGATGAAATGATTTAGTTAGTGGTATATGTTGTGTTACATCAACTGATCATATAAACTGGTGATGATATTTTGAAGTGACGATTCTGTGATGGTGGGCATTTGCATGAAAGTCTGCGATGACATGAAAGACTGGCACACATGCATCGCTATGCTCATCAACGCCAACAGTGTGCAGTAGTAAATCGTTTCGTATTGATCGATTAATTCGATTTCGTTTCGAAGGATTTAAACTATTCGGATTTCTACTCAATAGAGACAGTATCGGCATGCATGTGATCAGCGCATGCACACACATCCGTTTAGTTCGCATTCACTGAGTTTGACTGTAGAAAATATAATTTTCCTCTTTTCATTTCGTTTCCGATCCGAGAAACTACAGTTTGTAAATGGGAAAAAAGACAAAGAAATCGAGAGAACGCAATCAAAAGCACATAAATTCAGCAAAACAAAACAATCGCCATCATGATCATTACGAATAAAGCAATTAAAATTTCACTCTCGGATCAAACATAGTCAAAAACGAGCGTGCTCGAAAGCTCTTGCTTTTGTGGCTTTACGTGTGAAATATACGCATTAATTGTATGATAATGTGTTGTATTCGCGTTGACGATGCTCAATAAGGCACAAATTAATGATATTTTCGAACATTTTGAGAAACGGAAAAGATGCGTTCAAACATTTCTCACACAATCAGAAGCTAAGCACGAGCAAAATTATAAGGAGTGAGAAAATAAGATTCATTGGCCAGATTCGATCAACGACAAATCGCATGCAATCTCAAAGCTGAAACGAGCGAAATGAATGCAAACGCAATGACTTACTTGTCTATCGAATTCAGATGAATTGTCCAAATGGAATGGATTTGAGGGACAACCAATAGTGACAGTCGAAGACTGCTCTCACAGTGATACTTCAACGAAAGAGCAGTTCGTTTCGGACAAACATCAATTCAATTCAATTACAAACGACTTATGCACACCAGACATCTAATACGTAAGGCGTAAGAAACCATGAATCGACGCTCGAATCTTTAAAATCAAGACTGAATCATTTCGAGCATTTCAGAAGTGATAACGAATTATTCGATGAATTCGTCCGAAAGATATATCGTCAGCGTTTTCGTAAAAATCGAATCAAATCAAAGTCACAAAGCTGTGACTGCAAAAACTATATGCAAAAAGAGTAGGCAACACATCATTTGATAGAAACGCTTTACTGTGAAACGCTTGATCTTCTCAATCCACCTATCACAATCATGCAAATACAGCACAAAACATCGGTTCTATGCAAATGAGGCGCCATGCAGCGGCCAATTCCACAACATTCTACTAACACCTTCGCTAAAATTATTCCCTACAGGCCTTCATACAGGAATATTCATATCGAATAGTCAATGCGTTTTCCGCTACGATGCAATGCATTCGAATCTTCTCAACCAATCAATCTTAACAAGTTGTTAGTACCAGTCAAACACTCGATATAATGAAGTTAATACGATTAAGCATATGAGATCAAACGACACTATAGAACAGCGTGGGCTTATGAATATCGGTCAATGCTAACGGTAAGGATGAACAAAAATATCCCACGAGTGGATTGCGCAACCATTGTAGCTCATCATACAACAACGAATGAACAACACAAAACTTGGTTATGAATCATGCTTTAATGTTGCAAATAAATCATTCATTAGAATTTCATCATCACTGAACTGTAAACACAACCGCGAATCGTTATAATAATTATTATTATTCATAGTGACTGCAATGACAACAAATAATGACTATAAGTGCACTAAAACAATCACATACGACAACTTTCCGGCCATTCTTCTTAAAACTTTTTACGGCAATTCTTTATCAGTGAACGTTTCCGATTTAGCGATAACACGTCAATCAAAATGCATTCATGCTAGTGGAACAGTACAAAACAACCCAATAAGCATCGTAAATCTTCAGAGCAAAACAGAGACGAACTACTGCGATACTAGTAACAATACGAGTAATAGCAAAATTACGGATGGAACATTTGAAATTTTAGCACAACTAGTGGAAATTTGTCATGAATTTGATGATGCCAACCCTTCTTCCAAGATGAGACTATCTTCAAGCGGTTGATGGTCAACATAAGTTGAAATAATATCTCAACTGCTTGCAATATCTCAATTGTGATTACAACAACAGCAACACAGCACTACATTGTCACAATCAGCAAAAATTCCACGTAAATCGTGCAAAACTTGCATAGTTATAATATATCGCCAGTTCAAGCCCTATCACAAATGTCAATATAAACAAGACTATTAGCACACTCAAATGAGAATTTTCAATGAACATTCGATATATGCAAAAATGGGCGAGCTAGAAGCGTTTAAAAAGGAAAACATCAGAATGAAAGCACACAGTCAGTTAATCGACGAAAACACAAAACATCAGAAACATGCATTCATCACACACAAAAAGCGATCGATACCACTATAAAAGTATTGTTTAAAATATGAAAAATATCATGCAAAAATACAAACAAACTGAAAAATTGAAAAGACCTCTCAACAACATCAGCAATATTCGCCTCTCCTTGCGTCTTCATACCATAAAGCTTATCGAATCACATTTCCAAACACTACTCATTTAAATCATATTCATTTCTTAAAGAGTTCTTTTTCCTCGTTGAACTCTTCAGGTAGAGTTATCTGAGGATGTGACGAATGATGAGCGCTCATATCAGTTTATTACTGATAATAACTTTCACATCAAAACAGAAGACGGCTTACTGAACTGAACAAGGATGGCGATGACGAATAAGGACGGCAGAACAAAAGATGTGAAGTAAAGAATAATTATGGCAAGATTTGAGAAACCATCTTAATTGTCGCAAAAAGATTTGTGCAGAAAATGAAATAGTGAAATTCCTTCACAATCGACAGAAGCAATGCAGAGAGCAGTGATAAGAAAATATGACATCAGCAGCAACCGCGATAACGACTATTATAGTAACAACGATAACAATGCAACCAAAAAAAAGAACGAACGACACAATATCATAACGCTTAAAATGATAACAATCAATACTATAGGTAAAATCGTGAAACAATCAAAATCAAAATATTGTTGGGAAAATGAAAAGAAATAGGCGAAATTACAGAATCCAAATGTATTGTCACGGAGAATTATTCAATCGAAATAATTCGATTGTATAAACTGAAATCACACGACTTTTTGGAAATCTTTTATATTGTAATGAATATATAAAATGAATTCACTCAATGCAAACCACAATAGAACTATTTCAACAATTGAAACTGGCACAACACAGCAACGTAACAAACAAAAATAAATGTTCAGCCGATGAATGATAATAAATACACACAACAATACCCTTCTTGAAATATATACGCTTATTGAAATTTACTCTTCGCATAATTGTTGATCGAATAAATTTCAACAAACCCATATCAAAGAAACTCAACATCATGCTTGAGCACACAAAATTCGTTCATCAAAAACGCTACAGATTGATAGGAAATTTAGATGAATTACTAAGAAAATAACACAAATTGATAAGGAGATTCTCATAGAAATGTAATAGCTGCTAACGATAGTGCAAACGATGGTAGATGAACAAGAATCACAATAAGATCAACGTAAATTAGGCTACAGTGATGAGTGAACAAGTTCCATAAATCCTTCAGACATACTCATCGGTTCAGTACGTGAATATACAACTGACAAACTGATCTATAACCTAATTATAACACTGAGCATAAAACCCAGACTGAATTTTTTTGCTGAGAATATCCATGTGATAGAACATGAAATGCGCATCTGAACAATATCCTTTTCGAGTCAACATTCCTACTCGTTTTTCTTCAAAGTTTACGCACGTTATGCTCTCAACTGGAGCTTCGCTTGACTATAACAGAGCATTTCTGAAAGACATAACGTTCATAGTAAGCGAATCTTGAAATTTAAAAAAATGATTCGAAGGCACAGAATATCACAAACCTCATGATGCCTCATAAATCTAAATACTTTCAGAGCACAGCGTGAATTCGGACGCAAAAATATCGCAGAACATCAATTAGAGTTGAATTCGACTAAAAATCACTTCCGACACTTTTCCAAAAAACAATAACAATGGCAAATGAAATGAGTGATATAATCAAAGAATGCAAGGAGAATAAATGAGTGATATAATCAACTAACATATATATATGCTGATTTCAAATGCTTACTCGAATTCAAGAGAAGACATTTTTAAATGAGATTATAAAATATGGACGAATGAAAAATTAACAAAAATGGCACATCGAAAAAAGAAGGGCAACAACTGCAAGAAGCAAGAGAAATGGAAAGAAGCCCGCTAGACGATACAGTATCTCTTGAGAAACTAAGTGAAAGAAACGAAACAGATCAGTGAACTATTCTCAGAAAAGTTGATAAACTTATTGTTGATCAGCACCGCTAACCACAGCATATCATCACATCATCGATCAATGTTGATCAGAATATTTATGACCAATTAAAACTTTATCACTTCTTCATTCGGTAGAATACGCGAGAACAATGGTGATTTCGCAGCAGACGAAACAATTTCGTCTTTTGATAGAGCGCGTAATTGTTCCGTTCGAGGAGCACTCTGATTCATTCTGAAATTCGAGCTCACCTCAGAATATTCCACTTTATCGACAGAACACAATGCAGCTCTATTGATATGGTACTCATGAAACCTAGAATGGTTTACCCAGCAGAATGACTTAATTGGACTAGGTGAACGTGCTCTGAATAACTGAAACAATGCCATACTCTCAGATACTACTGAATAAAGTATCCTATTGGAAAAATATCCAGGAATTGAACAAGTGCATAAGACAGACAAATCATCTATTCGAAAACTTACTTATTTTTGGGTTTTGGTGGTACTGGCGGTGGTAAACGACCATTGCTTTGCTGATCAACCACCGGAGGAGGGGGAACTGCTGGTTGGCTGGGACGAGTATGGAAACTATGAGCCACCGATCCGGCCTGGGAACGTAGCTGCCGTAAGGGACTTATGACGCTTGTATCCTCCGAGGTCAATGCCGATGCTGTTGATTGTGAACATGTGCTTGCCTCTGCATTGAATGACACTCTGAAAAACATGCAAAAAAATTTTTGCATATACCATTGGAAAAAGTCATATCAAGGAACTACTCATATCAACAGCCACAAAATATAAACAATGCGCAAATAAACAAATAAATCAATGGAAAAAGTTGCGCTGAGACGATAGAATGGATGAAAATAAACACTCGCGATGATATTTGTATACAAAAATGAATGAACTGATCGATTGCAGTGAATGGTTTGGGTAGGGCGATTATACTTGAACATAAATGTAATTTGATATGCGAATGAATGATAACAGCTGTAGCGCTGTGTTAGCATTAAAACGATACGTATACACTAATCATCTACAAAATGGATCAAAGACTATGATAAGCGATCGATGAAAATTTTAATATAATCGGATGGTGAGTACTGAAGATGAAATGAAATATTCAACCAACAAAACAAAGCTGAGAAGAACTCACACGTGAGACGACTTTTGTGGTGGTATGGGTGGCAATGCGGCGTTGGCGAATTGTGTTGAAGAATGTGGTCTGTTCGACGAGAGCAATGTGGTCTGCTGCTGCTGCTTTTGAGTGCTATTTGAGGGAGGAGGAAGACCATTTGGAGCAGATGCAACAATTCTTGAGCGAGTAACGGGAGTGGATGAAACAGGCGCAACTGAGGTACTCGGGGTGGTATCGCCGCTGGAAAAAGATGTTACCGATACCACATTGGTGGTGACGACAGGCACTGGGGGTGGTGAGCTGAAAAAGCAGCCAGCAATATATCAAAGAATTCAAGCAGAACATTGAGCAGCAACCACACTACTTTGAAATAAATAAACTTTTCAACTATCAAATGATAGATGAGTGAAGCTGTTGAATAATTCCGAATGAAATCCCAGTGTAATGAAGTGAATCGGATACGAAAATCTGAAAGACTTAAATCTTTTATGAGCGAGTTTTTGCAATCAAACGAACGACGATAACACACCACCGTTCGACCACCCAGCTGTTTCCGTAGGAAATGAAGGGAACAATAAAAAGCAAAGAATAAAAAGACAAAACAAGACTTCGTGCATCTGATATTGGCAAAAGAATTCATTCGCTTCGATACGATAACCAAAACGTGCAAACAAACAAGAACACAGTACAACACAACAATTTCATAACTCATTTCTAAGCAATTCACAACAATTTATCGATATATCACTCACATGTGGTTTCCTTTGCAGATGTTCTTTCTAGCTGCATTTGACACAAATAAATATCTCAACTTGATGATTCTATTCGCTAAGAATCCATAAAACGCATTTTGTCAATTTAACCGAAAAAACCGAAAATGCATTGCAAAATGATTCACAAGATCGTGTTCATTCGTTTTGAATTCGCAGGAATTCTCTTTTTCAGTGTGCACATTGGTGCTCACAATCAGTATGAATTCATTCGAAATAATTTACATTTAAGGGAAGTGAGTGGTATTTTTCAAATAAAACACGAGGGTTAAATATAACAATCACTATATTCATGGACTGAGAAAGAATCATTTAAGTTACTGGCAAAAATTGAACAATTTTTCTCGTAATACGATCCAAATTTCCTTCAGAAGATAGAACACATCCTAGAGGACCTTTTATTCAAGTCCATCTGATTTTAGATGAACGATAAAATAAACAAAAATGAGGAGTGAAACAGTTAGAGAAAATAAAACTGTTCTTGAATTTTCTTACACGGATGGCCGAGGCGTTGTTGAACCAATATGTTTGCGCAGTTGAACAGGACTGGAAACCTTTTGAGGAGATGAGGAATTCGTTGCAGGATTCGAGGAGTTCAGAGAGGTTGATGACGAGTGCACGGGTGACGATGCTGGACTTTTTGACGATTTCAATTGGTCACCACACTGTACCAGTAATTTATAAGCTTTCTGCGCATCTTCTGTCCAGTCCGGTGGCGCTTTTGTAGACGTTAACAGAGCATTGCTGAAATTCTTTTCTTCAACGTAAATCCGAAGAGAAAGCAAATTCTTGATACCAGACATGAATTAATTTACATTTACTGATGTTATTTCATGGACATGGCCGCGGCACTAGAAATATTTTGCAATACTACATAAACGTTTATTCATAACGCAATCCGAAATAGTCGTTTGAAGAAGATATACAACTGATTTCAAAACCAAAAAAACGTAATCGAAGCTTCACTCATGAACCATATATCAGCTCGATATCACAATCATTACAATATTACTCTAACGAACAAACAAAATGATAAACCTCATTAAATATAAACGTTATCATTAAAAGATGGCCGCATTCATAGTCTAGGATAATGACAAATTATGACAACAACTTTGATTTAAGATCACAAATAGAGAAAACTGATTTCGAACAAACCTGAAAGACTTGGTGTTCGAATTGTCCTCAGTGCCCGCATCCTCTTTACGGGTGGCCTGATGCCACGAGGTGATCTCTTTCCTTCGTTCGTCCTCTAGTCTCTTATCCGCTTTGCGATGCTCTCGATCTACCTGTAGCAATAAGGGGATTAAACAACTGAATTGTTCATTTATGCTCCGATGCACTTGTACTCTTCCTATAACTTTCTCCACCCTTCGCCCTCAACTGATAAAATAAACCCAAAAAAAACAACCAACTTTCTCTTCCCATTTTTCCAACTCTGCCTCTGACATTAATCTACATACTGATGCAACACCACCACCACCATTAGTTGTCGACGACCTGAAAATGCAGTTTTCATCGTACTGAAGTATATAAGATATGAAAATGTAATGGCATGATCATAGTAATTTAGTATTGTATGACACTTGTAATACCATTTCTAATCCATCACTTGATCAAGTCTATTGATCAATAACATTTCATATCTTACGAATACGAAATTGCTCAACTGATATTCTCATCTAATCACACGAATAACGTAATGCTTTCATTAAAATCGCGAATATTATGAATTAATTCACTTGTTTGGCTGTTGTTGATTGACCTTCATATTCGCATTGCCCAATAACGGTCGTTTCTCATCGCAGTAGTCATCCAGCGATGTCGATGTGGTCGAAGAGATTGAAAAATTCGTTATATTTGTGTTCATCTCATTCAGAATCTCTTCGATCAATCCATCACTGTTTTCAGCATTCCATGAAATCCTACAGAGAAAAGATTCAAAATCGAAAACCTTCGCAATAACAACAATCATATAACAACAACAACAACAACGAACCCTTCGTTGCACGCACCCTTCTCGATCGCACTATACTTGACCTGACCAACCGCAGGCCGAGCGTGATGTGTTCTCGCCAACGACAGAAGAAGTTGCTCTTCATTTAGCAACGAATCATTTGTGGTCGCATTCGAATCCGGTAACGACGTCAACATCGTATTGCACGTCGAATTCGGTTCACTCTTAAATTCATTTCCAAACGAATTAATTCAAATTAAAAATTCTCGAAAACAATTCACTGCTTTGAACTCATGAGTAGTCAGTGCTTTTTTGAACTGCACTGATTGTCTCTTGCATACCCTAACATACATGAAGAAACCACTACATCCAAACTGATTCCATTCTTCAGCTATTAATATCTGCACAACAAAATAAACTTTATGATGACAAAACACTAAAGAAAAAAGCTGAAGGAAATAAAATGCAAAAAAACAAACCAATGGGGGAGCAGATGGCGTTGGCGTAGAGCGAATCGGCTTTGGAGCGCATGGCAAAGGAGGTGGTATATTCGATGAGATAGGATGTGTCGATGACGACGGTGACTTCATCTGTAACAAATCATAACAAATCATTTTACGCCAGTAAAGGAATTACCATTACAATATCAATAAAATTTCTTCTTAGATTCTGCCACTATAGAAAGATCTTATGAGGAACTTAATCAAAGAACATAAACAACAACGAACCCTTGGAATAACCTCTGGTTTTGGACTTTCCGAAATGTGATTGGTATGCGATGAATTCGATGAGGGCATGCCAATATTCGGTGAGACTAAGGGCAGAGGTGGAGCTGGAGTCACTGGTACTGATGGTGAACGCCGTTGACTGTTGTTGTTGCTGCTGTTGTTGTTCGGAGGAATGATTATTGATGGTGGTAAGGCACGTGCTAACTCGTTCTTATCAACCTGTTACTTGATCAGTCAGTAAAAATACATTCACGCTTTTAGATGCGCTATTGATAAATCAGTCATTCGACTGATTTATCAATAAGGCATCATCTAAAAACACACCTCGTGCTCAGCATTCAGCAAAAGCTCATATGAACGTTTGAATTTATTTATTCTTTGATCGTTCAACACTGTTTGCATTTTATGAAAGTTGTTCACTGTATCGCTCAGGCCCACAGCAATCAAATTAAGTGATGTATCATTCGATTTTGCGCAAAACATTTGCGTTTTGTGTGAAACCATGATGCGAAATTGAATTAAGAGCTGGCACATTAGACCACTTGTGATAGTGAATCCGATTTACATCAATCAAATCATATCAGTTGACCGCGTAAAAATGTGCAACAAACAATTAAGGAATTAACCTGCAAAAGGCCGAAAGAAGATCCATCGATGCCCACATGACACGTATGCCTCAGCTCACCTTGTGGCTCACTTATTACCAGCTTCTTCTTCTTACATTTATCCTTATCTTTCTCTTTGCTCTCCTTCTCGCATCCATTCAGTTTCTCGCTTGTGAGTGCACGGCTCAACAACGACGTACTGAAATCCAGCTTTCCGGTTGGATTTTCCGCGCCCAATCTCGCTACGGTATCTGCTGGTCGAAAGAGACCAGTTCGGCCATTCCGCATACAACCACTCCAGTAATATCCATCCGGATAGGCGGAAGGACTGAAATTTCCGCATGAAACTACAAATGGTGAGTACAACTGAGTTGATGATGATGTACAACTGAGCAGTTTTGTCAGGAACAATGGAAATTCTAATGATGAAAATTGAAAGCCAGATTTTTGGGTAATATGCAAATGTTTTTTAAAACCGTCCTTCTTTGGCGTTGCTTAAAACAATGTGTAGGTGTGGAGGATGGGATCGGATTGATGCGAATGAATCGCAAGTGATCACATAAGCATATATATTACTGACCACTTATCCAGCACAAGAATAACTTCATTTTTGGCGAACTGCAAATGATCCGGCACACCGTCTTGACAAGTGCACACGGTCAGCAGTGCTTGAGGGTATATGTCAGGCAACTGATGCAGAATGTCAGTGAACGATGGCCTTTCTTCTGGTACATGCGCCCAACATTGCAACATTAATTTGTACATTTCGGATGGGCATGCAGCTGGACATTCCAATCGTTGCAGACGCGGATAGTCGATTGCAGTGAGAATCTGCAATGTCCAATGCTCAACTTTCGTGATATCCATTCGCATGAACTCATTTTGAAACATTCACAAAATTCTGCACTGTTATGTGCTTTCGAAATTTGATGATTTAGAGCGAATTTGAAAGATGTGAAGAAAAATTTCAGCGAATATATTCTTGAAACTGAATTTTGAAAACGTTTTTTTTTGTGCGTCAAATTGTCTCAATTTCCGTCTCAAGACTATTGCACATTCATTTGATCAACGATCAGAATGTCAAAATGAATGTTGATAATCAAGGCGATATGTTATCTTATCAGTGCTAAACTATCTATCTTTCTCAGCTTTTTTCTGCTGAAATTCTAACTTTAAAAAAATCAAAAATTCATATCTAACAGATCAGTGCCTACGATTTTTCAAATTTTTTTCACCGTTCTTTATAAGAAAAAAGAATCTTATAATCTCTTGCTTGCAAATCATCAATATTATATTCTCTAAACAATTCTCCATTGTCAACAAATGATCAAAAAATGTTATGTAAATTTTAAATCAAAATATCAGCTGAATAATGTTAATGAATTCAAATAGTATGACGCATGAACAACGGCAGATGTCATTATTCCAATTGTTCTTCTCAAACATCTCTAATATTCAATGAAAATCAGCAACAGCAGGAATTATGGAAATTTAATCCTCATCAAAACAGAGCCATCGTAAAGCGGAATTCGAACTTTCAGTGCGATAATTCAATACTCCTGAGTGAATTCATAAATGTTATTACTGAATGTCATTTCATAATGTTCGTCTTATTAGCTTTTTATTAAATGTTTTTGTTTGTTATGTTGAAGAAGAAGTTCAACAACGTCCACTTCGAAACACCTCGTCAGATGAAGTCATCACTGTCATGGAAATACACAATGAGACAAAATTCGCTCCCGTCACTTCTTTCTTGCCTTGAGTGTAAATTCTCATTACAATGTAACTTTTAGCAATATTTTTTAAAGCACACCAATGACCTTCATTCTATGGCACCTGTCATGCTTCATTCAATGCGATCTTCCTTTACCAATGCTCTTTTACTGATATTTTCGACAGTTTAAATTCATAAACAATTTCTATTAGTTTCGCTTCGATAGTTTAAACACTTTGAACAATCGTTTCGTGATTGAATTTCATAAACTGTCCGATACGATGACGATATTGTGCCATTTCATTAACTATTCGTTTTTCATGAAATCATTCTCATTGCACATTCTTTCATTCTTCGTTCTGATAAAGATATTATCAGCAAAAACGAAATTTTCTCGTTCAATCATTTGCGATCAAAATTCACACATATTTTTTTGTATCTTTGATTTGATATCTTATCTGAGAACAAACAGAATCTTCAATGCAATTTTCAACAGCTGATTAAATTTTCGTTATTTCCGTCTCTGTTCGATAATCTAATCGATAAAACACGCTAAGGTCCCCAAATTTTCCAACACTATCAACATCATAAACTTTTCACGTTCGTCGTTATTCTCTCCGATTTTTTCCAAGAAATTTCTCTCTCAGAGTCAAAATCCCTCCAAAAATTCACCGATCAATGATCACCTATAATTACTGCCTCCACATGATCAGTCGTGCTTCTACTCTCTTCCGTTCCAACAGTACTACTACCACTCAAATCTATTCGTTTGCTCAAGTGATTACGATACAATCTTTGAGACAACACCCTCCGAAACGCCCCTCAGAAAATTGCACAAAACCTATCAGATGAATTGCAGCTAATAATAAAATACACACAATCATCACAGTCATTGAAAGCTTCAAAGAAGAATACATCAAATGACTAATGTTTCAACTGTCGGAATGACTTTGAAATATTCATGAGGACAATAAATTGGGATGTGGTATATTAAACAAATCGATTGGTTTTAATTGAAACACAAAGAAATGCGTTTGAAATGTTGACATTTTGAAAAGTGAAACAAGTTTTTTGAGAATTGTGAGGATGTGATGGGAATGCTGATTGATCGTTTGCATTTGTGAGAAAAGGGCACTTGAACCAATTCAGGGAAAATATATGAATGCACTGGGATGGAATGCAGTACATAGCATTCATGCATTCAATGTCGCCATCATTCAAAAATGTTGTGAAAACAATTAATCATTTTGATTCATACAACACAAATCTTCAGCGAATAAACTTTCATTTTCATTTATCTTTCGTTAGCTACTCAAATACCACATCGAATTTTATTCCTCTACTGAAGGCGCCAGAAAATTCTGTAGCACATGGAACATTCCTTCAAACACTACCCCGCACAAATGATGTGCAAAATGCAAGCGAAATGATTCATAATAATTCAACAAGACCTTGCGAGAATCAAAACCACCAATAGCTTTCTAAGAAGCGAAACCGATACGCTAGATAGAGATCAAAAATATCGGCGAACGAAAAGGATCGTGACTCTCATTTAAATCACCACCTATTGGTATTCACTTTCATGAAACTGGACTTCTACGTGTACATCTCAAAAATTACCAAAACGATGCTATTGTTTAAAGAATTGTTGATGAATGCAACACAACCGAAATGATCATCACTTCAATTCTATAAGAATAAACCACAAAAATAATGTCTTTCTCGCTAATGAAAGCATTAAAAATGATCAGGCGAATAACCATCAAAACGCTATCAGTAAAACAACAAAAACAGACCTCTGCGCCTGTGCAACCCTCCCAAGGCATTTGTCCATAAGAGAACATCTCGAAGAGTGTCACCGCATACGACCATACATCACTGGCTGTTGTGAACTTTAAGAAATTTATCGATTCCGGTGCACACCACGCGATTGGTAATCTTAAACCATCACTAAACTCACTTCGATAATAGTCTTCGCCCATTCCCAGTGATCGACTCAAACCAAAATCCGAGATTTTAACCTTAAAATTGTTCAATGAATTAAACCTAAAGAACAGATTAACGTAGCGAAATAATTGTGAAATAACAGATAAACTGATTCATTAAAATCGCTGATCTAAAATCGAACACCGAACTCGTTGAATGTGAATATGCATGACAAATCGTTGAAACATTTTCTACTTCTCGCAATCTCTATTAAAAAAACCTTCAAAAGGCGCCATGAAATAATCCAAAAATGAATCAGAAACGGAACGATCGATACCTTATCAGCCGAAAATACAAGCACATTTCTGGCCGCCAAATCGCGATGTATCAACCGTTCATTCGACAAATACTCCATACCTGCGGCTATTTGCTCAGCAAAGTCACACAAAGTATCTACGAAGAACGAATCACGCAGTGCTGGCTTCTGAAGACATTCCAGAAGTGAACCACACGGTGCCAACTCAGATACCTTAAATGAATCAAATTTCAGGGCATTTGCAATACTTCATCAAATCAAATGTTCTGGATAAGCGAACATGGATTTAAGTCTTCAAATGAAACATATCCAGATGTGCTTATGCCATCATAATCATAAAACCGAATGTGTCATTATCATATTCCCATGATATCACTACAAAAAATCATATTTCAATAATTGCGAGAAACATATCAGGAGGGTTAACGAAATCGGAGAAAACTTCATCGGGTAATAAGTAAGTGACAAATGGATAATCATAAGAGTATATATTGCAAAACGAACCAACATCACCGTTTTGGTGTCAAGTACCACTCCAAACAGACGTACCACACATTCGTGTCGCATTTTATGCATGATCGCAGCCTCTTGCAGAAAATTACTCGGATTTGCCAGCAACTTCTCAGAGGATACACACTTCACTGCCACCTTCAACAAAACATTCTTCATTCTCAGACAATCACCTCTTTGCTAAACCCAACTGAATCAACCGTAACTCAGTCATCGTTGTAAATAATCACAAAATGACATTTGACATGACACAAACACTTCATTTGTATAGATAAAGCGAATTTCCACATTTTTATGATAACCAAATCAATTGTTGAGACTAAGACTTTAAGAATACTTCCCAGTGTTATTATCGCTAGCCGTATCGAAAGATTATCGCTAGTGCTATAGCCTGGCCAATTCAGGTAATCCAGATATCGAAAGAACGATGTCAAACAAGGAAGAATGTGATAATTCTGACATTGGTGATACAACAAAGTCATAAACTCGCAGTTGTATCTGCTGATTAAACGAATGAATAAATGGATTACAGAAAAGCAAACATCAATCTAAACATCCCAAAACCCTCATAAATATTCCATCTAATAGCTTCTCAAACGAACTTCTCAATCAAATGCAAATATTATACCTGCACACGGTCACCATTCGCACATCCGCTCGTGTTCCAGGCAGCCTGGAAAACTGAGCCGAACTCACCCTTGCCCAACTCTCGACAAAGTGTGATTCGCTCTATTGGTATTACGTGTTGATCCTGATCCGCTGGCACTATTTCCACCCGTTTCTGATCACCTTCAGTCAAAAATACATTAGCCTTTATGCGACATCAAGAATCATTCGGAATCAATAAAATACACCAACTGTTTACCACATTAACTATCATCGCAATTGTTATGTGTTCAATTAAAGCAGATTCATACTGAACAGAATTATATTCAAATCATGAAATACATTTCATCACTCCCAACAAGTCTATCGCAAACACTTTCAATTCCGATTTAGTAATGTTAAAATATATCAGATGTGGAACAATCTGATAAAATGATAGGCGAAAATGAATGGGAATCAAGATGAAACAGTGAAGAATTTTGAGATATAAAGAATGGAACAATTGCAGGAAGTATATCAGATGATCAGAGGTTCATTGAAATAATGATGGTGATGGGTAATGGGAAGAAGCCATAACAGCTGAAGTATAGCATTAAATTTCCAGTGGAACAAAATTCCCAAATGTGAATGCTTCTTTTACTGCTTTCTTAGTCAGAATACAAGATATGTAAAATTGCTTTGCACTGAATTAACGCTTTACTTGATAGCTAAACGGATGGATGACTGAACAGATTTGTAGAAAATAAATCAATTTGAAACACACCTTTTCTGAGGATTTTCTTCTTCAGTTTGCCCATAATTGTGGCTTTCGGAAAGAGTTTTTGATAGGCGGCTTTCAATCGTTTCTGTTCAGGTCGACTCATTCCGATACCACTCAAATCTTTTTCATCCGCATATATCACATCCATCGCATCACGAAGTCTCAACACCGTACGCATTGAATGCTCATAGCTGCAAAATTAAATCAATAGTAGATAATTTTTAGGTTCTCTGAGAAGTTTTACAAGATAAAAATTGCATTTTTCCTATCAATCTGACAGATTCTCATATTACAATTTTCCCCGCTTGATCATGGTAAACATATGTTAATTCCAAGATAATTTCGAGTAGAATTCATATCTCTGTAGAATTCAATTTAGTAAAGTGTTTAATAATAATAATATTCAAATGAATAAAGAAATCAATGCAAGAAATATATTTGTAACAACAAACGAACTAGTAACGAAGAGAATAAAGGTCTAAATTGATTAGGCGGATAGCGAAGAGAATAAATTCAAAAATAGATAGAAGGCACACATAAATCCCTCAGCCCTGAAAGTCTTCCGGTGATAATGAGCGATTAAATTCACTAACCACAGCAAATCTGCATCCGCTAGCAAATCGTTGAGCGCGTAATTGTTGTGTTCGGTCATTTTGCTCTATTCATCAGAATCATATCAAATCCACATTATTAACAATACTTCATCAACGAATTTCAGATGATAGTACGAATAAATTCACCAATTCTTCATCAATAAGCACTTCCAGCTAAACAATACAGCAGCCGTTCGTTGTATTTCGTTTTGAACACTATTTTAATTTCAAAAATTATTTCACTTGATCAAAGCGTCAAATTTATCTGAAATAAAATGCGCCTCATTAAACTGAAGGAATGTTGACCATACACATGTCGAGCATTGACCATACAAATGGTATCAATCGACGGGAATCTGAGTCTGGTTGGAATATAATCGAATATAACTGGAAATTCGGTTGTGTCGTAATTGTTTGCTGACGGAAAAAATTCGATTATTATCAAACTTATTGAATAATATTGAATATCCACTGAATCTTAATCGGTCACTATCACCACTCTCAATTTTAACATCACGACGACGATATTTGAAATAAATAACGAGGAATCAAATTTTGGTTAATTTATAATCATCAAGAGATCAGTTGAAAGGTGAACTGATAACAATTTCGAAGTGACATTCAACAACCGATAAGAAAACTGACAAACGAGTGGGAACACTCGCAATAATACGAAAGCATTGACGAAATTATTATCAACAAAAAACTTATTTGTCACATTCAATTGTATGAAACGCTATGGTGAATCACCTTATAAGTGGCGGAAGTGACAGCCTATCAGCAAAAAAAAACAGATCAAACTTTCACCATTACGCTATCGAAATACGCATTCTCTGACGACTGTTACTATTATCAGTTTTAATGAACATTTAACGAAAAATTCGTGACTGAGTGTTTCTTAGAGGATTTCCCAGATTCTGACTTGATTTAAAGCATTTCGATCGTGGTTCCTACTCACCTAACGTTCCAATCGATTTACCCGATTAAAAGTAATCAATAGGTGGAAACATTCCTTCTAGAATTTCACTTCAACGTGAAAATTCCTCGAAGTAAATAACTCAGAAGGAAACCATAGAAGAGTACAATTAAACTGTGACGATATCACTGATGACACAATGAGGATAACTCGGAATATCACCGAAAACAACGAATATTTCGTGAATACTTACACAATTACTGAATATCCATATAAATGCGCACACAACATCAAGATAAATGCATACCATTTCACATATTTCACATGTGATGATGGCTTGATTGAAATTTTCAGCAATGCGTCGTGGCATTTTCCATGAATGCGTCTTGAAGGCTCTAATAAAAATAAATAATAACATTAGTAATACAAATAATAATAATAATAATAAGAGTGAAGAGAAATGAGCACGACAAAGATGTGTGCAATGCGACTGAAGGAAGGATGAACACGAATAGAAAAATAATTGATGAATGCAAGAGAGGATCAGTGCAGTGCGTATTTACATGATGAGTCATTGGTTGGTTGTTCATCATATTATAACACCTCGAAATCACAGCTCGATTCGATGCACACACACATATGCACAATACATCAGAACAGCATTCGCATACACCTAAATCAATTGTTTGTTAAATATCCAAAGTGAATCATACATTCCGGATATATGCAGGCAGCACTGCTTTATCTAGAGCACAACAACATTGCAGTAACTTGAGACGAAGAATGTGCTTTCGCAAAGGGAATAATGTGCAAAGTTTATAAGACTTTGCCAAGTTCAAATTTCAGCGGCAACGTCACCAAATTCAATGGTTTTCAGGTATTAGAACGTAAACTTCATTGGAACTAGATTAGCGAAGCTCATTGGAGAAGTAACAAACACTTCATAAGAATGTGAAAAAAATGATGAGAAGCACGTGGTGGCCCTTAAGAAAAACTAAGAGGGAGAGAGCTGGATGAGATGGAGTACCTACTGCAGTAGGTGTTTCGTTTCGATTCATTCAAATTATATCATCTCATTTGTTAATAGTGGTAAAAAACCTACTAACATTTTGATGATCGATTCAAATGGTTCTACAAATGCTGTTCAACTTACCCGAATTTTTCTCCATAAAGAAGTGATAATTGAAATTGTTAAACAGTGATGTTATAAATCCTTTAATTATATGTTTTGATAAGTTTGCTTGCTGTTAAATACAACTGATTCTGATTCGATTGGTTAACGAAGATTATTGACACCACAATAACAGTAACTGTATAGCAGCTGTGATATGATGAAATGTATAAAAGTTCTTATGAAATCTAGAATTTGAATTACCACCCTAAGATAGCGAATAGTAGTTTCATGATTGAGCAGTAACAACGATGAAACCATGATCATATGGGAAATAGGATTTGATAAAACTATTCATAAAATTATCAACGCCGGAATACTTGAAAAAGCTCCGTAATACTGGAGACTGTTATGAATATGAAGTGAATGATAAGACTGTTGATAAGACGGACAAAATC
Organism: Anisakis pegreffii; assembly: GCA_035041965.1. Taxonomy (NCBI): domain Eukaryota; kingdom Metazoa; phylum Nematoda; class Chromadorea; order Rhabditida; family Anisakidae; genus Anisakis; species Anisakis pegreffii. The sequence continues at coordinate 48,542 of JAPYMA010001138.1, forward strand.
ACTAACAGTAATAACATTAATGCCACCAGCAGGAACAAACATTTCAGATTAATCATCCATCTATCCAGATCTGAAATCCTCACTGCTTGCGCTCTCGCTGCTCACCAACGAATGTCTGCGTCTATTGTGGTCATTATGGTGACTCTCATGATGGTAATCGTTCCTCCAGACTCTCCAGTTTCAGGAACGCATACTTGTTGCCGGGCGATTTTTTTCCTCAAGTAATATTGAGGATTTAATGAAACCATCTCACGCAGTTGAACTGCTCATCTTAATACATTTTATATGAATTGACCAGTGTGTACAAGTAACAGGATCACCGCTTTCAATCTAACGGCACTCTCAGGTTTGCCCGCAAGCACGTTTGTTTCAGTTCACCATTAGATTCTCCAGATTGTCTAACTTCAGAAAAGTATATATGTTGTGGAGCGCTACCGTTTTCTACAAATGATATTGAGGATTTTCTGAAACCATCTCACCTGGATATTCCGCTCATTGTATCTGCATCGATCAATGCATACGTAAGCTGAATAATATTAGAACCACCATATTCAAATAAACGGTACTCTTAGATTTGCACGGTAACATATGTGTTTCTCAGCAAAATCGGATTCTGGAGATTCTCTGCTTTCAGAAAAGTATATATGTTGTTGGGCAATATTGTTTTATTCAAGTAATATCGAAGGTTTTCTGAGACCATCTTACGCAACTGGTTCGCGCATTTCTATACATTGTAAATGCATTGTGTAACGGCACTCTCAGGTTTGCCCGGAAGCAAGTTTGTTGCAGTCAGTCCACCATTACATTCTCCAGATAGTCTAGCTTCAGAAAAGTATTTGTGGGGCGAAATTATTTTCTCCAAATGATGTTGGGAATTTTCTGAAACCATCTCACCCAGATATTCCGCTCATTTCAACACATTGTATCTGCACTACCAGGATCACTATATCCAAACTAACAGTATCCTCAGCTTTCAACGACAACATATCTCTTTCTCAGCAATATCGAATTCTGGAGATTCTCTAGTTTCAGAAAAGTATATATGTCGCAGGGCGGTTTTATTTTCTCCACATAACATTCAAAATTTTTTGCAACCATGTCATGTAGCTAACAAGCCGTTCATTTCAATGCGGAGTATTTGCATTCATCAGTGTACACAAAAGATTAGCAACATCAGGATCACTGTTCTCAATCTAACAGTACTTTCAGGTTTGTCCTGCAATCTGAACATTAATCTGACAGTATTAGAGTGAACGTCTCCAATCTAATCTTACGTTGTCCTCAGATTCGCCCAGAAATCGATCTCGATAAACTGGAATGCATTTGAAAATTTGCCATCTTCATTTGCATGGTATTCCTCATAAAACAGTAACTGCGAATTATATTTCTTAACTAATAGAAATGCGATTGAGAGCAAAATGAAATATTCAGATGATAGTAATGATATTCCAAATGATTGCACAATTGATACGAAATTGATTAAATAATTAATTGGAAACTCGGTTAAGTGAGTGAATTGCTTCTGAGCTACGTATGATACGGTGAGTTGATCGAGCATCAAGTGGATAATATCACATCATTTGCTATGATCAGATATTCGGTTGAAGTTCACTCGAAGTTGTTATGTTTGTTTGCAAGAACAACAAGATCAGCGAACAGATTAAAATCATGGATTTTGAAATCATCGGTTTTATTACGATGTTTCGAGCGATCTTAGCGATCTTAACATACAAATCATGCAAATCACAATAAAACCAAAACAAAACAACCAAAACACACAATAATGCAAATTCAAGCGTTTATTTCCCTATTATTCGAATACAATCCTCTTTTGTGATGCGCATGATGATCTTGTGGCATGAAATGTCGAAATCGAGATAGGAAGATTCAAAGAATACAAAACCGCAAGATTGAGGATCCTTAGAAAGTTTTTGAAATTATTACTGGCGATTTGCTGTGAGAAATGAAAATCACCAAACTTTTCATCCAATTTTTGAGAACGTATCACTGCATTCGACTGATCTATCTTCACAGCAGAAGAGCAATTGAACTCGATGCCTTTCTGTGTAATTTTTCCAATTTTTTCCATATATTCATCGCTTCAGTCATATTTTTCGAATTGCTAACCCATAGCCAACTCTTTCCTGCTATCAACTGCTGTTTGGTAGATTTGAACGATATAATATTATCGAATACAACACCAATTTTATGACTCAAATATCCTGTGATAAAGTAATCATCAACCTGTAACAGCTGATTGTGAGTAAAATTTCTTCATGACAGATTTGAATTCGAAAGCGAAACCTCAGAAATTGATTGATTTCCAATAGTCCTTCGATGGTGATACGTATTTTCAGAAGCTTTCATCTCATGTGATCCAAAAACTGATTAGAGCAATTTAGGTGAATAACTAATGAACTTTTTTGAAACAATTATGAAGCGAGCACGAAAACACGGCTTCTCGATGTGAACATTTGTGTTTGTTTCGAAAAACCTCTCACCCAAAAGAATTTCTCTCCAATTGATGCCTTCAATAAATTCACAGCAGTCCTTCGTGGCATCAAATAAAATATTCCACAGCAATACGGGTAGTAAAAATCAGGCGCATATTCTTCCTTTGTGACGTACCTGCATTGAATTTGATACTTTATTATGATCTTGCACGGGAACTTGTCAAATCTCATGGATCATTCAATGATAATTAAAGTTATTGAGTAACATTATTACTCTAGATCAGTTGTCCTCAACATTTTCTGTCCCCGCGTCCCCTATAACAGTAGTTTGTTTAAGAATAAACAGTGACTGAAAGAATTGTTAATATTTTTGAAGTGTTTCACCTATGCAGACGTTGAATCCCATCTTCGCCCATTTTAATACATAAGAAATGAGATTTTATCTCGCACTCCCTGATATGTCATCCCACAACCCGTGGAGGTACATGCACCCTCGATTGAGAAGCCATGCTCTAGATAATTCTTCAGTTGCAGTGCCTTTTTCATCAATAACATGCTGAACTTCCAATGCGACAAAATCACTTACCATTTCCTTTTCTTGTTTCTGATAGGTAGAAGGTGACTATCAGCAAACAAACTGCACATAATCATGTTTGCGTTCGAATTCGCCTTCTCAGCTACCGGTGATTTCTTTCTTAAATAACTCTCAATCGCTATCAAATCAAACACCACATCGTCGTCTATCTTCAAAATGAATTCCACCTTCTCGCAAAATTCATTCACATACTGCAGCCACGAGATCGCCTGAACAATCTCTACATAGCATACTTAGATCGCTGAAGAATTTTTGGCTTTTTAACGCTGAATATGTAATTGCTCTGGCAAGTTCGTCAGTCTTATTTCTTCTCATTCTGTAAGTCCGATTTCATAGTGTTGACAAATTGTTCACTAGAAATTGATCACATATGTAGAACAAATGAATTTCTTTCTCACTCACCTTCCAGGTTAAATTTCTGTACGTATCAAGAAAATTCTGTTGAATGATATCATGATAAGTTTCACTTTCATTAAGTATTCGTGTTTGGTGTTCCTCATCCGATGGCATTCCAACAAAAAATAAACTCGCAACGCCCATCTACAAAACATCGCCGCACATTCAATTATGACTTCGAATTGCGCATTCTTTCATATTGAGCAGCTGAAGCGAGAGAAGTAACACCTACCGCATGAATGCATTGATTCTGCACGAAAACTTCGAAATACTGCTTTCAAACTGTCTTGTTGAATAAAAAAGTGCGCAAATGCGACCAAACATTAAGCAGAATGTGAATAATTTTGCAGAGTTGACCTTTTCATAGAATCGTTCACCATACATCTTACGATGCGCTTGACGAGCGTGAAAATGTGGAATGGCTGTGTGCACAACGATGAGTGTTTTCACTTTTGGATAGCGTATCGAACAAAAGTCTTTTTCGATTATGTTCCATTGAAAATTATGACTTTTTATGAACACGCCTCTCTGAAAAAAAATATTCGCTGATTCCTCATGACATACACTATAACTAAAATCGATCTCAACCTCAGCTTGCCGACTCTTCTAATGCAAGCTTGTAGTGCTCTTTTTCAGCCGGAAAACTCACATTCAGAATCATCCATCGATGAGTGGAGTGCAAAATTTATACACCCATTCATGGGCTATTGAAAATTCCAATATGATTACGGAACTGCGTATAATCCAATTTTGCTCTCAACATATCACGTCAAATTACGATGTCGGATATCAGATATCAAAAAGCATTAGATGTCAAAAACACTTGTGCCTTGCACATACTTCAGATGTCGAATGATCTAATTTAACGAGATCAGTGGATGATAGCTTTTGGGAATATGAGAGATTGACTACGAGAATTTCAAGCAATTTGGAGTGGCTTTCTCATGCCCATGTCAATGCAAAAACTTTCGTGAAAATCGACAGTTTCGGATTTGTGCGGATTGAAAAGGTTAACTTACAGATCGGTTGCTCGTATTCACAAATCTCTGGAACAGTAGCGTGACGGCACAAATTGTAACGATGAATGAGACGAATCGAATCGAAATGCGACAAAAACGAGCCATTAACGGAGCAATCTGCAAAACATATCGTGTGGAAATTTACGGCAATAAAATTTTCGAATCGATTTCAAGTAGGACTTGCCGTGATTGCGACGGCACTTTATTATTCTTTGCAGTCCTGAAAACGAATTGTCAACGTATTGCCTGAGAATTGCATTCAATTGATGTGATGTTTGAGCGAAGTACACCCGAATTTGTTTTGTTCATTACAGTGTTCAGTTCGTTTTGAAAGCAAATCATGCACAAAATTTACGTTTGCTGGAATGACAAACGCAACGGCTAAATTCATTGACGAGTTTCGATGAATATCGTGTCATCATTGTCAGTGACCATCAATATTCTCAATGAATTCACCACATTTCCACCCAACAGTTTTCAAATTGATTTGCTGTTAAAATTATATGGTCTTTTAGTGGTGTATTTTGTTCTGAATGAAATGATTTTAAGACGATGAATCAAATTTGTTGAAATATTCAGCATTTAACAATCGAATCGAACTGCCACCATGTTTCGGCTTGTAGAATTTTCTAACTAAGCTGCTGATCCATTATTGCCTTTGAGAAATAAGATGATGTACACATAAAAATGCATGATCAGGAGAGAACATAGAACTGTGTTACTCGGAGAAGCTTGCTCGACATTGGTCTTCTACATTCTGCTACGAATACCTAACTAAGCATGTCTTTCTCTGTTTGCGAATGGTAAACTGCTGAGAACAGCTTTTACAGGTAACTTCATAGGAGTCAGTTGCAATCTGTAAGTAAAACAACTCGAAAGGATCTGACTGCAATAAAAGGAATTTTTTTATGATCTTCCTGTGATGAATTTCATCATTACAGGAAAGTAAGAGTCGTGTTAACAATTGAATATCGAAATCTAATAAGGCTGACAGTTAGCGAATAGCAAGAGTCGATGATAATAGATGTTTTGGCTTGTGCATATGCTGAGTATCAACAAATAGAACGATAAAAATGGACCATTCTTAGGGCAAGCTCCAATAAGGTGGAAAGAGGAATGAAACTAAAGGATGGGGATAATTTAGTAAAGAGAAGCTCAACTTCGAGAACGAATTGAAAACGTAATCTGGCATGCGGCACCTTCTCAATGCAGCACCTACATTTTCCCATTCAGTCGCATTCTAATGTGCATGGCGTGATTGAAAATGGTATATTCTGACGTGGAATCAAACATCATGAACAATATGCTACTTTAAAGAGAAGAATTTGCTACAAAATTTTTGATGTTCTGAGAAAAATTGGTACCAATCAAAGCAGAACGTTCTGTTTTGTCTCAATATGTGTGTCATTTTGAGAATGTTTTCGTTTTATTCCGTTTGCCTTCCAAAATATTTTTATCTATCCTAATCACTTTACAATCATTCCAAAAACTGGCATCACCACTCGTGTTGCAAAATTCAGCACCACGAAATGAACTCGAAACTCATTTTACTTGTTGCCCTTACGATGAGCACCATCATTGGAGGCGCAGCGGACGAATCTTCATGTCGCATGAAATACGTGGAACACATTTGTTCATTCGTAAGTTCAAACAACTTTTGAAATGATCACATCGGAACTATTCATTTTCTCTTACGATTAGCTGTCAATTCATATGTCCGTTATATTTTATTCCATAAGCAAAGTGTTTAGACACTGCAAATTACGATCACATTTGGAGTGTTCTCAATCTGAGGATCTTCTGAGCCAGTTTACTTTTCAAATTTTGTCTTGTAACTTTAAAGGAGTGCAAATTCAAATCCATATGTTGGATACGAACTCTTAGCCTAACGACTACTTCAGATAAACAGGTCATTGAATCGTATTAAGCGAAAATAAATTCGACATCCAGCACCAAAGATACGTTAATTGGTTGCTTAATATATGGCCAAGATTAACTTTTAACAATAATTTCAAGAGAATTTTTATCGTTTAATTTCAAAGAGAGATTCTTTTTGAAGAATGCAAAAGAACGACGTTCAGAAGCAATACGTATGAACGTTTTGAATGGAATAATCGGCGATTTGAGGCAGTTGGATACTGAACTCGATCATCAGTATAGGACAATTGCGAATGCCGTTATTTTGTCGTCACATCTCAAGTTGCTGGCGATTGTAACAGCGGGCAATGATTTTCAATTGCAGTCCTATCACGGTTTCCAACATCTTCTACATCAGTCCACATTTCGATCGGCTCTCAATCAGGTGTGTGCACTTGACGGAATTAGTGTGGTGAACACGATTGCTTCGTCACGATATTACTAAGTGCTAAAAGGTAGAAACAAGACGAAAACAATGCAGTCTTCCATTCAGACGAACAGTTCCTGTTAGAAACGATATGGCGGCAATAATTCAGAAGGTTAAATCACTATGACCATAAGTACTTACAATTAGGCGACTGAGCGACGGGCTGGGCCGGGCCGCTACGGCTGCGAATGGCTAAATATCGGTCGTAGTAGTTGATAAAGTTACCACCAGCAAAATAGTCGGATCGTCGAGGCAACGTTCCGGGCCGTGTTGAGTGCTGAGAGTAGTGAACCGTGTCGTGATAGTTTGAAATGGAACTGTTTATGCTCCCGTCACAGATGCACAGTGACGTTTAAAACGAGTCGTGCGGCCAAAAGTCCTTATGATGTAATGACTATTTGCAGCGTTGAATTTGAGTTTGCATTATGAAATGTTAAATTTGAGTTTGTTTTGTGTTGAAATTTGGTGTTGAATTTGCAGCGCGCTTGGTTGAAATTATGGAAATTACTATTCAGCGATGTTTATGAGCGTTCAGTGATTGTTTTTGCAGAATAGCATGGTAATGCACTTTTCACAAATTTGCGTGTAACAAGTACAATGAATAACGAATTGCATATAGAAGCTGTGATTATTTGTTTGAAATAAAATTTGGAGTTTTCTAGTTAAATCTCATTTGTGCGATTGCGTGCGACATTAATTTGAGTTTAAGTGACAAGCTTTTTTCGCCGAATTTGCGACGACACCGTACAATTAGCACTTAGTTAGCATGAAACTGCATGGAACTCATTAGTTCAACAAAGTACCCGAAGGCGAACGAATTTTCAGATGATTGAAAAAGAATTTCTTGTATTTTTATCGATTGAGAACAGTTTTGAACGAATTCGTGATGCGACCCGAAAATTGCAAGAAGATGCCAACACAATGGTCCATACAAGCATTCAAGAGGTTTATTCCAACTTTTCACATTATCTCATCCACGCTCATCTTATCATCGCACTTGCACATTCATCTCACTAACTTTTTAAGCAACCACGAAGTGAAATATTGCGAACAGCTAAAGGCTTGTTCTACTAGTTTTACAGACATGTTCACTGATTCAGCTTAAACCACAACATTCAAGTGAAACGTCATTTTGAGCAAGAAAACAACGAATTTAGACTGCAGTTCCTACGCATAAAATTGCGAATGTACAACCTTCATTATAGCTGGTCGGGGAGAGAAAGTTCACTCTAGCTGACTCTAGTTCCGAAGTTGCATCTTCGGGGAGTTTCGAGGAGTCGGAGACGGGAATAAGATTGAGTTTTTAATTCCGAAACTCCACGTCTACGAGTCCTCCTCTTCGTCTCCGTCCCCGACTTCTTTTTCTCCCCACACAGAAATTCGTTATAGCTGGTCATAACAAGTCTTTGCGTTGTGTTTTTACAAGTCATTGAGGCTCTGGAAATGATACACAATATGTAAGGGTAGTCTGCAAAGATAGGTTCAAAATGCAACGATAGCTGAATGGTAAATGACTGTTGCAGAACTGGTTGGAGTGGAAAGCGTTAATTGGTGAGGATTCCCGATCGTTTGAGTCTCAGAACACTGTGGCAATGTCTGCTGAAGTGGCTCTCGGTGATGTGATCGCTACATTCCGAGAATTCTCGGTTTGTAAGAATACTATTGATAATTGCGTGTCATTATCAGCAATTTCATAAAACACACTGAAAAGTGCGTTGTCATCGCACTGTGATTTCGCTGAAAAACGCTAATTAACGCTGAATGCTTACTTCGATGTGATCTTGATTTGATCTGTACACAAATGGTTGAATTCAGTTTGCACTCGACAATTCCGAGTATGCACAATTGTCAGTGAGTGTTCGTAATCATATGCATTATTTGGTGAATGAGCACAAAATTGCACTCGAAGAGCAGATGAAGTTAGTGCAAACGACCGTACGATACGTTCAGAAGGTTGCTGAACACTTGCAATTCATGAGCGAGACGTGCAAATTCGATGAACTTCGTTCATTCAGAACACATCAATGCGCCACCAGCCGTGCGCTCATTTCACGTTTACTCAAGGTTTTCATAAATTTCGTCTTTGCACCACACAAAGATTTCAATCCTCTTTTCTTGGTTTCCCAAGCTTTTCCCATTGATTCAGTGTGCTGCATAGGTGAAAGTGGTGATTTTAGAAATGAAACCAACTGCTAATCAACCAAATCGAAACCAATCTGCACGTTCTTGCTCACAATCAGTCAGTCAGGGAAAAGGGATTTTTTTTGCATAGCAAGGTTTTTCTGTCGTTAAAAGTCGCACTTCGTCGTTTGAAGAATGTTTGATAAATCTTCAGCAGTTATAGTTGCAGCACTCTGCATGATTGCGTTGAGATCAGGAGCAATTCAAAGAAGTAGATCTGAGGCAGTGTTCTGAGACTTGTGATGTTTTTGTTTCACACTTTTGATGAGCTTGTTCTGTCCTGTTGTTATCTTCATCTGTCCTGTTCTCTTCTGTTCCGACGCCGAAACATTTCAGTTCTGCTCTGTTCCACCCTTTCAACTGTTCTCTTATGCTCCCCAATTTCATTTTTTGAAATTTCCACCTTTCCAACAGTCCGGTTCTATCGTGTACTGCGCTCCCACTTTTCTAACTATCCTGTCCTGCTCCTCGGAATAGAAAACGACTACAACATTGTAAAACAAACGCAAAAATCCAAATAATCATGACCTGAAAATAATTATGGGCGTCAAAAAGTCAGTCATTGCAAAATTCGCCTTGAATTGCACTATACATGATCAGTTAGCAAAAGCATTCAGCTCACATCAGTCAGTCAGATTTCAGGTGATCACAGAAATAACGAACAGCTATGACATAGTCACAGATCGCTTTGTGAAGAAGATTTTTGCGAGTATGCCGTCTGTTGAGTCGATATCGAATAATGGCAACGCGCTCAGCAGTTTCCAAAAGATTCGTAAACAATTGCTGAACATCACCAAACAACTCAATGCGAAATTCAAAAGCAAAATGCAGAAACGTAATTCAAACTTGGAACAACTCACGAGTGATTTGACTTGTTATAAGTTCATGACCACTAATGCAGGAGGCATTCGTCATTACTGCAATGCTAAACAAATGCAAATTGCTAAAGATCCATGAATAATAGTTACATTTACAGTCCGTTCATCACAACTTCCTTAAAAAATTGTTTTTATTTGGTTTGTAAAACAAAATAAAGCTTCTTCAATTTCAGTCTTTTCAAATCAAAAAAAAACATACGAATATCTCAACTACCGCTGAAGTGTTCATTGTTGCGCAATTGATCACTATAGATCAATCGTTATTATACATTTCTATAGAAATATAGGCTTCATACATTCAAGCCAAGCGTCTTCTTAAGTTTGCCCGGTAACATATGGATGATTATACATCATTCGATTGAGCAGAATCTCTGCTTTCTGAAAATGAAAAGTTTGTTGAGAAATTCTGCATCTACGAGGAGATCTAGCTGTTTTCCTGATGTTATAGGGGTAAACACATTCAAGCCTACCGTACCCTCAGCTTTGACCTGTAACATGTCAATTCCTTCACACCAATCGATTGAGAAGGGTGTCTGGATTCACAAAAATATATATTTTGTCGGGCGATCTTGCTTAGTTGAAGACATTTAGCTAGTTTACTAAAGCTATCTCAACTAGTGCTGATAGTGAGGTGCTCGGTGTTATGCAATTGATCACTGTAGATCAATAGATATTATACATTAATGTAGAAATATAGGTTTAATGCATTCAAGCCTACCGTCTTCTCAGGTTTACCGAGCCACATATTGATATTTTTATATCGTTCAATCGAGCAGAATCTCTGCTTTCTAAAAATGAAACTTTCGCCGAAAATCTACACCTCCGCGAGGAGATATAGCTATTTTAATGATGCTATAGCGGTTAGCACATTCAAGCCTACCGTACCCTCAGATTTGACCAGTAACATATCAATTCCTCAGCACCAATCGATCGAGCAGGATCTCTGGATTCACAAATATATATATTTTGTCGGGCGATTTTGCTTAGTTGAGGAGATTTAGCTATTTTATTAAAGCTATCTCATCTAGCGCTGAGCTGCTCGTTGTTATGCAATTGATCACTATAGATCAATAGATATTATAAATTACTACAGAAATATGAGTTTGATGCATTCAGAAAAAAATTTCAAATGTTGTTTGCGTATCATCGACGAGAGAATATTACTCGGTGTATAATTAGTTAGGGTTTTAGTGGATTGGAGTTCTATCAAGCAATGACTTCAATTTTGCATTAGAATGCAGCAAAATTTGGATCATTTCATGATAGAACTCCAATCCATTTTACCGTTTGTCTATGGTAAGTATAGATAGTAGAATTCTTTGTTGAAGTATTGAGGACAGGGAACAAAACGCGACAAAATAGCCAATTGGATTTTGAAAGCCAAAGACTGTGAGATGCGATTTCCGTCCTTGCAATTTCATGGCGGCTTGAAAACAAGGATATGTCTTGCTGATAATTGAAAGGCCAAATTTTAGCGTTTTCCTCTTCTTCTTCTAATGATTTCACATTGAATATTTTGAAATTTCAAATTTTTTCAGCAGTTTTCTTTGTTTGAAATGTATCATAGGAAAATGATGAAAAATTGAAATTTTCTAATGTTTTCCTTCGGAGTTTTGCCGTGTCAAAATATGTTTTCAAATCCAACCATCATGCTCAAGTATAGGGTCAGTTTTTATTGCTTATTTTGAAGTTGATACCAATGCGTCTCCGAAAGATCAAAACACAATTCTCATCGTTATGTATGAGCATTAATCAAACTGATCAAGAGGGCGGAACCGCCATTCATAACCACCACTGCTGATTACTCTGTTACTGCATGATTTTGATCATTATCGATTGTACACACTGTTCTGCGTTTCAATTCATCAGATTCTCAATACATTCATTCATACCATTTGTATGCGTGATGCTGAGCGAGACTGTGTATGTGATGCGTGTGCGAAGTTTCGAGTGGACAAAATGTAGCAGCAATGTTTTATAATGTGAGTAAATTCCAGCCAGTTATTGCATTATTTTAGTCATTTCAAAAAATAATCGGAATTCTTTCAAGGCCTATTTGGATGGCTAAGATGTTCAACAGCCCTGCAAGAGGGTGAAGATTTGAAGAGCTGTTCGATGGCCCACAAGAGGGCTAACAATAAAATCATCAATACAAAAAGAGGAACAATCAACCCAATATAACAACCAATGATGCAGCAACATTCAACAAATATTACGACATGAAAATATTTTATCCGAATATCACAGTCCAACAATAAGCGCACCAAAGCGCCAGGCCAGTTTTCGTTTTCGTTCTCAGGTTTCCCTTTTGGTTAACGTAGATCCAGAACAAATGATTTTCCAATGAGGTTGAAAAATGACATCATTTTATTTTTGAATTTGTTTCATTCAAACATAGGGAATGGAAGTAAAACTAAGTGTGGTCAATGACCACTTTTTTGGATGCTTTACACATTATTCATTCGTTTATTTGCAAATGTAATTGCATTGTTGTATTATCATATGATGTATTATGATGTGAATGTTGTTCATTTACAAATGTTTCATTTCTCGTATTCTGTGAATGTTGGGATGTGTGATAATTTTTGCCATATTATTGTGACGTTATTCATACGTTATGGTATTATTAATACTTATGTTGAATTAATACGTTATGGTACTACGTAAAATCGGTTGTAAATGTCGTTAGGTT
>JAPYMA010001139.1:0-62707 GCA_035041965.1 Anisakis pegreffii
CTTGCTGCAGTTCCTGCCGCAAGAAAGTAAATTAATATTCTCTTACGCTTTACATTACCTCTGAGGAGCGATTAGTTCCGAGAGCTTGTTCCGCAGCTATAAGTTCACTAGGTAACTGTCGTCAATTTGTGCATAGACGACTAGATACTTCTATGAATCGCATGCCTAAGTCTGGTCAAGTCAGCTCATGTCCACGTCAAGTTGAATGTATTTAAGAAAGCTCAAAGTCAAATTCAAATCGAGGTCAGTCAGTCTCAAGCGATACCAAACCACTATGCGGTACGTGAACTAATGGTAAAGTAGCATTCATGAACTTTCAAATTTTTGACTCACAATCAGTGAGCTTAAATAGTCAAGCTAAGTCAAGACAATTTTGTGCCAATTAGGACTAAGTTAAGTCAAATTAAGTTAAAACTACCTGAATAAATATCAGAAGATACGCTTCTCTCGTTAGAGTCCAACACAGGTTCACATAATAGAGTCCATATTGTGGGAGGGGAGGTGAGGGGAATGACGGGGTGCATAAATTGAAAAAAATTTCGATCATGTGGGATGGGTGATACATAGGGCCAGTCCAAGTCCCTACCTCTGGCTCCGGAGTTAAGCGGGTCATTACGTGCCGCATCCCTCCTTCGCCCTACCCACAACCCTTACACAAAAATTCATAATCTTAACAACAATGATAAATATACAAAATGAATAAATAAATAAATAATGAAAACATACATGACAATTTGTGGCATTAAACATCAGTAAATATATACAAATCAATTACTTCACAATATCAAAGAATAAATAGAAAACAAAATTCAATATTACAATTTTCCTTTGATATCGAATTCTCTCATATGACATTTCTCATTTTCAATTGGGTTGAATGAAAAGTTTAGAGAATTTTCATTAAAGTTTAGAATCACCATCTATTAGAGGACACTAAACTTCCACTGCCCGCTAAACTTCTCAGCCCGTGACAATACAGTGATAATTACAATAATAACAATAACATAATAAAATAATAGCGCAACTAATATCAACAACTGAATTAAAAATCACTAAAAAACCCCCCAGTTAAAACAAACGACGCATCATTAATATCTTCGGAAACATATTTCGATTAACAATAACAAGTTTCATAAAATTCAACAATGCATCACACTATCTATCACTGTATTGTCATCTCATTTGAACAATTTGGTCACAAATAAAGTTCGATTTACATGTAATTAACTATTATACATATACAAAGTAATTTACAATATTCATGAATGAATTAAAGAAACATTAATAAAGCATGCAAAAAAGTGGTCACTGACCACGACTCAATTTTATTCTTGGTCCCTAAGTTCTAATAGAAGTGAAAATGAATAATAAGAAATGAGGAGTTGTTCAACTCCGGATCATTTATTCAAGTCCTATTGAAAAGAAAATAAAGTTCTAACTTCTAACCCTGCGCTTCCACGCGCTTTCTTGTCATATTATTCGCTTGTTGTCGTACGGTTGTTGTAATTTTGATATTAATTTTGATACCATATATTGTGTTATTGTTGTTTTGATATTGCAATTTCCTTGATGTCGCGAACTGTCATCAGCACTCATCGTCACCATTCATTGAGAACGTATCGGTCGAAAAAAAAATCGTCCAAACACTATCCATCCAAATAAAAACACCGTCCATCCAAAAGCCATCCAGCATACTCACTGAATAAACGGTAATTTATATCAGATCACGAGAAATTAACAAGAGTGATTGACAAACAAGTCATTTCAACCCGCAAAGTAACAAACCAAATCATCACACAAATGATTTAATTCCTCACCTTCGGTTTAAGGTGATCCGCAGTGACGCATCGCTGATGCTGTCACTTTTTTCCCCAGCAGTGTACACATCTGGAACAAAATTAAATGAATAATTCGCAGCTTTCATCAATTTCATTTCAAAACAATCCGAGCGATTCAATACGATTATCACCGATAAGTTGCCTTACGAGCAACTGACATTCGATACCAATTATAGCGGGTGTATTTCAATGCTAATAAAATATTAACAAAGTATCATTGATACTAAAATCGTGAATAACATAAGCAAAGATGCATCACTCCACCGCATAAAACATTCATAATAGAAGCAAATGACTATCAATGTTATGAGTAATGCAGTCACTGTGATATGATCTGTGGTGATCAATTGCTATGGTCCCATCAACAGATCAAAGAAATTCACAGAGTGCACATTTCTGATCACATTTACGATCAGAACGACAGAGCATTTATACATTACTATGTTATACAGCTAGTCGATGAATTCCAATATTTTTGAAAAAAATTGATAGTTCGTCGAAAACATTCTCCAAAATCTTAGAAGCTGTTTCATTGCAGCATGCAGATGAAATTCGGAGGTACACTATGTCTTAAATTATCAAGGGAGAATGGAACTGCATGGAAATTTATAGGATTAAATCAAATGAATTGAAATTTATAAGAATAAATCAAAAATTTATACGAATAAATGTATCAATTGGAAGCAATCGTAAAATTTTGTTAGCAGAATTGAAAGCGATTTAAGCATCTTGGTGGGGTTAGATGTGGTAAAAATCAATTGATAGGCGGGGTGTTTGTTGTTATCAACTGGTCGAGAATTATAGAAATAGCATCGCGAAGACTAGTGAGAAGGAAAATAGCATGGGAATATACGGAGAAGTAGAGATGCAGAGGCTTAATGAATTCTGAGTGTCATGCTTCGGATGCGAGCGTGCGTAGGTGTACACGTGCGTGTTTAAAGCATTGTAAGCATGGAATGTCGTTTGACGTTTTTTGACACAGTGCATGCAGAAGGCTATTGCGAAATTCCAATGTATTGAGTAAACAACATCGTAATTGGTTTTGATCTCTGATCATCTATTTGACGTTGTATCATTGAAATTGTATCATCAAAAGGAAGTTCGAGTTTGGAACTTTTGTATTTGCTAAAGCATAAGGATCTATCAGGAACGATACCTGATTGCCTCTGTAAGAGGCTCCTCATTGATATCATAATCAGCCCGAATGAAAAGATGATTGATGCAATTGAGGTGTTCAACATCTTTACTTTCAATGCAGTCGAATCGCTTCGATGAGCAAATCGCATTCTAGCAACAAGATACTTGAGAACAACTGTAAAAAACTACTGAATGAATAATATAAATTATCCGTGCATGCATACATCGAAACGATCGACAACATATGCATTTTTCAGGTTGCCATCGTGAAAATCTCACGATCAATTCATTTTCACTTCGGATTACCGCCGTATTTTTATCATTGAGTTTATTTCATCAACAATCTCAATGCCACAATACCTGATGCATTGTTCTTTCTGCAGTACCACATATAAAAATTCGATGAAACGTATCAACATTACCTCACTGAATGCAGTCAGATGGAAACTTATTGCGATACCCTCGAAACTTTGAAAAAACTCAACGCTCGTTTTTAAACAAAAGATCGTTAATCGATTCAATCGGATTAAGTGTGTGCGTTAACTTGTTTCAATGGTCATTTCGATTCATTCTGAATTAAGAAATAGATAATTTTGCATCTTTTGTCTTAATTCATTATTGATCGTGGATTCCTTTATGGAATTCATTATTCGCAATTAATATCCTTCGTATTCATCACGGTTCACACAGAATTCACAATGAGTCTTTCGATATGTCAAATTCTATGTTCAAATCGAGTATCAAAAATTAATCACCAATATCGATATCGATTCAAAACACGTCATTGCATACCTATCAACCTGCAATACTTCAGTGACACTGATGTCACTATGAATTAATTAACGCATCAATTCCAATTAACATTTCCTTTCAAAAGCCCTTCATAAATTATTCTCTCAGTGACGTATATTATCATGTGTACAGTGATTCTTGGTTTCACTAATCAGTTGAATTCGTCGAGATCACTTTCATCGGAAATTCGTCATCAATAATGCTCAATACCTCTTCAAAAATTTTACCAAGGCAGCAATATAGCCAAAAAATAACGAGAAGATATCAGCCAACTTCGGTGAAAGCAATCCTTTGGACTTCATTAAATACAATCTCAGGTCGGCGGTGTTGCACGTTGCAAAGCTGGCTCATCTGAGCACATTCATTCCTTATGGTATGGTGTTTGGCATATTTTCCGAATATTTTATCTCTGAAATCACTGCAGAGGTCCGATAATTTCCGTTGTAAGGCTCATTCAGAGCTTCTGCTTTATGTTTCTCTTCTCAACTATCCCTCACTAATTGCAGTCAGATGAGAGCTGATGGTGATATGTTTCTTATGCACCTTCAGAGCGAAACTTCAAATACATTCGATATTCACTTTTAAACAAATAATGCGTAATTGATAACGTCGCCCAGGCCAAAATTGTTTGCTTTAGGCAAATGGCCCATAGAGGTTATCATAAATGAGTTTGTTTTAGAACGCCCAAGTTGCTTTTGCACCTATATATATGCAAAGGTATTTATGACAACTGAAAGATCAATGCACTACAAAAGGACTGACAAAGCTTATGAATTCCGAACTGCATTCGCCTTTTTTTCCACCCTTTATTTTTTTAGTCGGTTTTTTTGAGTGTTAGAATGATAAAGTTTCACAGACAGGCTGCAGACATGAATTGTTTGTTATTGAAAAGAGAACAAATTGGAGTGGGAGTCGTAAATCAGCGCAATTCGTTGCTCTGATCATTACTGAATGGAAAAACAATGCTTTTCTAATTGGAAACTTTTGAAAAGAATGCTTTTTCGTATTTAGAATTCAAAAAACACCGGAAATACTTCAGAATTGGACGAATGGAAATATTTCAGACGATTCAATCAAATTCACATTCAATAACATATAATACTGCGAGTTTTTTGCAACTTCCTGTTGAATTTCGTCAATTGTTTGTGCTGAATGGAGCAATTTTGTGTTTGTTTCATAAAAATGAAATCAGCCACGAAATGAATTTGTTGAAAATTTATGACGAACAAATCACAAAGTAACCAAAGTAAATATAAAGCAACAATAACTACACTCACAAGTTGTACCCAATTGTACTCAGTCCATCACCTCTCACTAAAATAACATTCAACAGAAAGTTGTCGTCACTGACTTAAAGCACCAATGAGTTCAAGAAATCAAGGACGATGGAAACGTTGTGTTCATGTAAAGTTTTGACTGCAAATTGCAAACGATTGTCAGCAGTGCATTTCATTCCATTTGTCAGATCCGTGCCTTATTCCGACAACAGTTTTTCCACCACAACTGAACATTCAAAATTTGAAATATATCTGCAGTTACTATAACGAAGATTTGGACTTTCAGTTATTAAGTGGTTAACTAAAAGCATGCAATGCGTTGATAGATTTGAATTCATCATGTTTCATATGATTTCGAAAATATTTCATATTCAATTTCGAATGATTTGCACATCTGAGAGCTTCGCTTCAATCGTTTGTGGCAGTCTCGATGAGAAAGCAGAACGTTAACGAGTAATCCACTGAAACTCTCTTGTTGAATCGCATAAAGCGTTCCTTTCTACGTTTACTTATTTGATTAAATTCATCATTGAGAGCAATAGTTGCTTGCTTGCGTTCATTTCGTTACTAGCTTTACGTAGGACGTTGTTGTGTTATGGTGTTTGTATGAGCGAGAGAAAGAAAAAAAAACACAAAGATACACACAATACGAAACGAATGGCTAGCTGAATATTGTTGAGAATATCAGCTAACTGGATAGAGCAGCGAGCAGGCTCGACAGAGCAAGGGATCGGTGAAAATGGACGAAAGGATGAATGTGGATAATAGCTTTGTCGGGCTATGGGCAGAAGAACTCTGGCAGCAATATGACGACTATCTACATGTATATATCAGTCTCTCGCTGAGCCACTGCATTCTGAAGTAAGCCGCAAAACATTAGGCAATATTTTGAACTGCTAGTGATGTGCCTCTAGCTAGTGATGGTGTCCGTTTTGGTGTCGTCGCATTTCGAAACAATTTCATTTGTTCCATATCTCCAAATTCACTGAACGTTTGCTTGTGGTAACAATGCTAATCTCGAGGTTCGATGCAGTTTCAGATATTTTTTTCACTACATTGCGATCACATTTCATTCGAATTGATTTCTTGTATGTTGTATGATATCATTTCGCAAATCCATCGATAACGCCTCGACTTCCTGCATATTGCGTTCGTTGCGCATAGTCGAAGCGATGCTATCTTGATGATGAAAAAGTAATCGCAATGTGAGCCTTTCGAAGAGAATATGAGTAAGAAGATAAATCTCTCATACAATGAAAATCATTATTGAATAAAGTAATAAGAAATCACTTTGAGCAATTGTTTCAGCAGCACAATGACATCAAACTTGATTTCACTCGAATGTGTTGCATTCCGATGAAGGCGATTGCATAATAGCGCGCCGCATTACAACGTTTCATAAGTTTAGGTGAAATAAGAAATGAATTGTAGCATATTTATTGTTACAACTTATCACTCGACATCCTTCGTCGCTTCAATTCAGTGTGTTTGTGCATTTAGATTGCATTTCTTCGACTCCTCAGCATTGTCAGCAAAATCGTCCTTTACCGCTTGCCGTCATTAGATTAAGCGTTTTCAAATAACTTTTATTTCATTGTACATTGTTGATCCGTTCCATTTAGGACTTTGGAAAACGCATTTAATATCTTCACCGCATTTAATCCAGTATAATCCTTCCATTTAGTTTTGCTCATATTGACTGCGTTTTGCTCGGTTTTTCTTCCACTATAACACAGCATCGTTATTTTTTGGCCACTGACTCTATTGATGAGCGCGCTAAAGAATCTATCCGATGTCTTATTCTCAATGAGCATTCTCAAAGACGCACTGACGAATTGTGTGTTTTTGTTTACAAAGGAAATGATGCAATGCAACGATTGATCACATAAAAATAAGCATGAAATAAGCACTAAAATCAAACGACAAAATGTTTTTGGAATTCGTTTCTTTGCTTCACTAAAAATGTCATTTCCTGGAAAAAAAGAAAAGATCAAATTTTGTCAGATTTATGATAATTTCGACTCAATTCTATGATTCCTCATACAAACTTGTCAGACAATATTCACTTTTTGTTCTTCTTGTTGATCAAAGCACGCACTGCCGCTACTGCAACTGCTGCTGCAGCAATAATTCTCTGAATGAACGTGATCGGAAACTCATTTTTTGAGTCGAATTTTTCTCACAGCCGCTGACATTGTGCATGTAACCGGTTACTGTTTATTTGAAGCTCCGTCAGCATTTCAAGAGCGTACAATTGCTTTAATGAAATGATTTACATTCGAGCACTTTACCGCTGCCGTTTCTCCTGAATGATTTATTGAGTGAATTTGTTTAGTTTCCAAAAAAAAAGTTTTTTCTCAGCCGTTGATTTTTCATCTAAAAAGTTGATTAATCTCCGATGTGACGTTTGTTTCAGTCGTTACATTTTTGTGTTCGCTCATTACTGATGACAATTAAATGTGCATGCAATCAATCAGTTGAGCGTTGCAATGATTTGATTTGCATTATAAGATGATGGCATTTGTGAAGACAAGATTATGATGTTATAAACGAGGTGTTATGGGTGGTGAGTGTAGATGGATGGCATTTGTTCATCGTCATAAGTGCCTTAGTTAGTGCTTTGCTTAAGTCGCTGTTTCAGTCGAATTCTTTCCTTTGTTGAGCAGAAGAAGAAGACATTCATTCGTTCACATTTTCGATAGAATTTCTCTTCTGCTCATTCAGGTCTTTTATTTGGCTGACTTTATCACGTCTCACGATCATTTTTTTCGCCATCTTCTCAGCTATTCACTGATTTCAGCCGAAATATTTACGTTCTTATTTTAGTCGGATATTTGTTCGAGTCAATTTCATTCATTAATTCCTAGCTGAATATGATTGCTAATTGCACTCTTTTCTGGGTTATTACGTTTTGCTTTGATAATTATCTATGCACTCACCCATAATTTGAGCAATTTATGTACTTATAGAGAAGAATATGGTCTCAAAGAATTTGCTCTGCTCTATGCTCTAATGACTTCTTAACTGATCTTACAAATGATCTAGTAAGAAAACCTTTTTCGTTAGCTGTTAGAGGGCAATGCTCACTCAGCGGGAGGGACTTTTCTCGATCTTTGGATATCTTTGGATGGAAACACACTTATAAATTTCGATCAATTCATTCATGTTTCATGACGAAGCTATGAGAAATTCGACGGGAAACTCCGAATAAATTACTTACGATTAATCTTTTGGGCAATAAACCGTGTTGTTGTTGTTGGTATGTGAAGCATTCAGCTATCAGACTTTTTTAGTTGTTCAGAGTGATTTGAATGATGGCGTTTATGTATTGTAATCAATTCATGTTTACGTAAGTCTTGACGTTTGTTCCATCAGTTACTATTACACAATTAATGGAGTTGTTGAATGGGTTCGGTGTGATGCAATTATAGCATTGTAATAACTGTGCTCTTGCATCACCACTCGATCGTCCGTAACATATTCATTCACACATAACCCGAGAGACTCTTCGGGTAGATCTGAACAAAACAGTTGCTCGCGATGCAGATTGTGTGACATCTTTTATGCACATGCTATGAGTAGTCTACACACATTTTCATGCAAATTATTTTGTCGCCTTCAACGGGTCTCTTTCGTTTGTGTTTGGCTTTCTGGGTTCTTTTCATTCGGTAACTTCAATTTGAAGATTTGTCGAATGTAATAACTTCAATTGCGTTTATAATTCAGCAATATAAATTATGTGATCATTCAAACTTCCATTGCAAACGAGCAAAATCTATGCAAATGCAAATGAAAATAAAACATATCGCTTCAGAAATTGATAAAGAATTCATGCTATGGTTTATTGTTATAGTCACATGAGTGGAAATAAAATTTTTGAATGGAATTTGTTGATCGTATGATCATATGCTCTCATAAAGTCAACAAAAAAAAAATTTCGAGTCGATTCACAGCGTACAAATTCTAGTTATGTTGTAGCAGTTGGTGAGCTGTTCTTGCAGCACAATCTGTGCCTAGAGCTTTCTGAAGACCAACGCAAAGCAAGTTCTTGAGAGCAATTGTTTTTTAAATGTATTTCGTAGTCTCTGTGTGTTCACAGAAACAGTTATTATATCAACTATAAAGCTAATTGTACTAGTGATAATATCAACACTAGTGATAGTGACGAATGACTGACGACTGTTCAATCTCTCATCATGCAACTTGATAGTACATGATAATTGTTGTAAATGACCCAAAACAAATATCTCATTCCAAAGATCACGTCAGAGCTTCCATCGAAAGCTTCTTATCAGTGAGTTTTGTGTACAGTTTGCTTATCGACGAGCGATTCTTGCTCGCGATGCATATGGCGATGACCATAATCAGATTTGGAATAAAACCATTTTACTTCATACTGCTCATCCATCTGTCTTCATTTTGTGTTCCAAAATCGCTATTTAGATTTTAATTTTTGTTGTCACTTTTTCACGGTATATCCTATGTGAAGAAGCACCTATTCGATCTC
Organism: Anisakis pegreffii; assembly: GCA_035041965.1. NCBI lineage: Eukaryota > Metazoa > Nematoda > Chromadorea > Rhabditida > Anisakidae > Anisakis > Anisakis pegreffii. The sequence goes on from JAPYMA010001139.1 coordinate 9,552, forward strand.
AGCGCAAACAACTGACAATAGCCTGCAAATCCACTTCCTTTTCAAATGCACGTGTACATTTTGGATGCAGAGAAAGCTAAAGTTATGATATCAACTACAAACCATAACTATAAACTATAGCAACGATAAGCTGAATGAAATGCAACCCGTGTCGAAAAACGCTATACGAAGAGAAGCAGTTGTACACTTACTTCGCAACAGAACTGATAAGAGAATTGTGCCATATAAAGGCGAAAATTGCAAGCAGTCAGCACTCATTCTTCACGCTAGTTGCTGCGAGAAGAAGTCGAGCGATTCATTCGCTGAAACCATTCTTGATAGAAATTTTTTTTTTGTGTGAAGCGATTGTTCGCTTCTATGCATGCTGCATCTTGTGACCGTTTGCTGATGATTTAGCAACGAGAACGTTTATTCTTCGTATGTATTTCTTTAAACGTTCACACATTTGGTCATTGCAACTGAGCATCCGCAAATGCTTCTTTGATTTGTTTGCTTCAATGTTGTATTCCTTAATTGATGTGGTGAGGAAATTTGCCGTTAGAACATTACGAAAGTTCTCTCGAATTCATTGGCGACGAACAACACCGCTTAAACGGTTCACTATCAATTGCGAACAACCGTCGTCTATCTCTGTATCAGATCAGTCTTTAAGGGTGATTGGATTGAATCAAATTGATCGATTGTTCTGCGATCATATCGTGTATCCATCCACCTATTCGTCAATCGGAAACGTTCGTTCAATCACTCAGTTATGGATTACAGCTATCCGCCATCAACAGCATGTCAAGCATCAACCGTTCAGCTTGATACTGAGGTCGTTATCGTTGGTCAGTCGGTTTTAGTCCTCCTCATATTATCCAATTTCATATTCCCGTAAATTTTATGAAATTTTAAGCCAACATCTCCATGTGTAAGCCAATATCAGCATTTTCGCTATCTTCAAGTGTGTCTGTACGCCGTCTGCAGGCGAGTTTTCATAACCAGTTTACATGGTTTCTTTCAACATGTTGTTAGAACTTTAATCAGCTGCTATCATTTGTCCTAAGTTGTGACAGGGAAATCAAGATGACCTTGCAGGTTTTCATATGAAATAGCATCGTCTTGTTGCGTTTGGCTATGATGATGCGTTAGAGTACAAGAAGACATTTTATTGCTATTAGTAGATGCCATACTGTTTCGAAGCCAGCTTTAGTCGTATTCTTAACTCAGATTTATGAGAATTCCCTCGAAGTGATGTGTTTATGCAAATAATTGCATATTTCTGGTGAGAAAAATGTAGCAGATTTGTTATCCTAAATAAAAATGAAAAAAGTGAATGCAATAAATTGAAGACAAAATAATCTAAGTCAATAACCAGTTTCATTCATTCGGTTGCAGGTCTCACGCTGCACTATTCGAAATCATTAGTTCTATTCCACCTAAAGTTTATCCCAATCATTAATCATCTTTCACCTTATTCGAAAAATTCTCCTAATTATCATTTTAAAGCTCCACGCACTCATTTCACCGACGATACTGAATTTTGTGAATTTCTAATTTGAAACAAGTGAATATAATCTGAGAAGAAACGAAGCGAATCGAAACGAATTCAACACCAAATCAAATTGAGATGAAACATATTAAATGCTCAAATGATTGTTTTATTCAATGTCACTTCTTTCCATTCTAATTCTTCTGACTTGTAACTGCAAATGTTTCTTCAACAAAAGTCAACAGCTTTGATTCGAGTAAGTTAGTAGAAGCTGATAGCATTGCACTGCAAGTATTCATCATTAAAGCACTTAACTCTGAGAAAATCCCAAAGCATTTCTGAAGTGTTTTGCACTACGAACATTTTTCTGAACCATTAGCAGTGTTATCGATGAATGTTAGATGTTTGTTTACCAAAATTTTTTTAGTGTTGACATATGACGATAAAGTGAGTAGAGTGGTGAATTGATTTATAGTATTCCGTTGATCACTTGAAAGTGCTTTTTTTCATATTTTTTTTGGTGGGACTTTTCTCGTTAGCTTGATTTGTGCTAGAATTTGCGATGCATTTGAGAGATTGGTCTGGTTCGACGAAAAATAAACCAGTGCACTGTTGAAATTGTTGTTTTTCAAAGCTAGAAAATGAGTTGGAAAATATTTGCAAAACTACTTACAGAACGAGTTCGTCGTTTTCTGTCAGATACAGCAGTGGATCGTTCTGAGTAAATTTATGTTGCACTGAAACAAAGTCCACAGAAATAAAACGGAAATTCAATCGTCGTGGGCACAAAGAGGTGGCACAAGATTGCTAGATGAAGAAAAAAATTTATTGATGAATCGAAACAGTTTGTTGATGAATATCAAGAAATCAGTTATAATATCTAATTAAATTCGATCGATGCTGATCTCGGATGAATAACACGAATAGTTAACTGTGCAATTGTTTAATCGTTTAATCAGCGATATCGATTGCAGTGACGTTATAAGGTAATCCTTAAATTGCACATTCGTTTCTTCATACAGACGAATAATGCGTATGTTAATACAATGATAACGAATAAAACAAACAACCTCGCATTTAAAATTCATGCATTTTTGTTAAAAGTATCACATTTTTCCATTTTTCCCTCACCGACATCCTATTCTCCACACAATTCCGTATACCGATATCCTTTCTCCATACATTCCACGACGTTTTGATCTCAACTGTAGATTCGACGACAGTAACTTTGTAGAGCTTATTTCTTATGCTGCCCAATATCTTCTAGGAATGGAAACTCAAAATTATAGTGAACAAATGTACACTCCGACTAATCGAATGAATATGCGTGCAATTGCTCGCAATAACTGTTGAAAACAACCAACAACACTAGACCAGAAATCTTTCGGGGTCAATGTTGAATCAAACGTAATCAGTGTAATCGATTAAACTCATAGATGCAAATATCATCTTAATGAGAAATTTGCTAACAATGAGTAATTTCTATGACCTAAGCGAAACCATTATCATGAAAAATTCTTCGTTTGCAATTTATAAATAAACATCGTTGGTGTGTATTCAAGCAACTTTTCATTTGATCTGTAATAGATGCTTAGTATAAAAAAGCATTCGTTCTCACTTGAAGCATAAGACATGAAAGAATATCAAATATCTCTATTGACTCAATACTGGGTTTAAAAGAATATCTATGAATTATTCTCGTGAGATACTGAAATTTTCAATGAAACGTTACTATAAATGTTTACGAAACGGCTCATTACACCATTACAATAGAACAATTATTGCGCTTCTCAATAGCGCTTCTCTTCATCAGTCAATACTTCTTCCTTTTTTTCACAATACAACAGCGCTTCAATGGTTAATTACTTTGTTGTTTTAGTCAACTGAAAAAACACATTGTTGTACTTTGATTTTTTGATTCCATCGCATAATTTCGTCTTCCAGTATTGCTCTTCATCATCAGACGACTTTTTGCAATGGTTGGAGCATTGTTAAGAAAGTACCATTGTCAATCCAATTCGTTTAAATGAATTCCAGATTTTTGTGGGCGATAGCGCCAATTTCTATTTTTCTTTTTCGCACCAACTTTCAAATTTTTCATTGCCCTGAGAAGGACTTGAACTGATAGAGCCCATCAAAATCAGAGCTATCTTCAGTGAGGTGGTGCTGTCTTGAATTTCGTATAAGACAACTTCAATATGCAATCATAAAACAACCTGATTGGAGAATATTGCTTTTCTTTTTGGCTTTAGGCGATTTCTCGCAAAAAACGGCAATTCTCGCAATTTTGTCCATAATCGATATGAAATCTGTTAGGAAGGAGTACGATGAATTGTTAAGTTTCCACTTGACACTTGCGTTTTGTTTCAGGAAATGGTCCAGCCGGTCTGTCGTTGTCGGCATTCTTGTCCGGTTGGATGCCATTCTACAACCCTCAACGACCACATCCGAATTTGTTCGTTCATGAAAAACTGCTTGAACATATCGACGAGCCTCTCACTGAGCAGGTTCGTTTCACTTCTTGATTCATTTCTGCCAATATTTATTCTTGAGTGAATATCGATTCAGCTCTAGACACCGTCTTGAGTTGAATTCCTTCGCAATTGATGCACTTTCGCTGAAATTGTTCTGTTTTTCATCGATGTGTGATTTCATTGTGTCGTCAACAAATTACAGACAGACACGCTCACATTGTCGAGTGTTCATCTGCAATTGCAATTTTTTGTTTGCTTGAGAACTATCGTTGCTTTGTTGAATTTTACACTACTCGTCTCATGATTTTCACAGTTTCATGATTTTCAGCTATTGATTTGATTTTCATATTGAAATTTTCTTGACGTTTTTGTTGTGAATGCACGTGATCACAATCAGACATTCTCGTTTCTTTTTTTTCCATCGTTTCTCAAGCACTCATTCGTTTATCAATCGTCGCAAAAATGCTTCTGGACGAGTTGGCAAAAAATCGTTCCACTTTTTGATGTGACAGCAAAATTTTACGGATGATCTCAATTCTATTTCCTGATTCTCTGTTGCTTTCTTCGTCTCTCAATCTATTTTCCGTCAAATCCAGCGCGATATTTGATGATTTTCATTTCATATTATGCACCAGCTTTTTTCCGAAATAAATTGAATGGTTCATTTTTCTTCCGAAAAAATACATTCAGTGTTTATTGTTTACGGGTTTTCGTCCTATTCTCCGTTCCATTATCTCATGACAATTTTCAACTGTTCTCTGTCTTATCAGGATCGTTGTTTTCTTTGGGGTTATTGTTCTTATTCTTTCTTCTTATCTGATGTGGTGATAAAAATTTAGAGATCAGTCTTTTTTTGTGATTGTGAACAATGTCCAACGAATAATGTTGTGATATTGAGTGCGAAAGAAATTTTTCAAATGCCAAAAAAATATGGTTTCGTGATAACGATATATGCACCTACATGCTTTGGTACCAGTGTGTGCTGAGTTCCTGGTTAATTTAGCTGATTGTTTTTTGAATGAGTTGTTTTTTGTTTTGAGTGATTACCACTCATCAGTTGTCAGCATTTCAAAATCGCACAAATTCCAGTATCCTCTTGTTTTCGACGCAGTAACAGAATGAAAACACTTTTTGTGCCTTTATAGTTTATAGTTTATGATAATCAAATTGTGATGTCATTATTCATGGCAAATTTATGCAAATAGATGCTCACATAAACATTCATATGCATTCAGAATGATGAGCGAGAGCCATGGAATGAGTAGTGGATATAGCTGAGCACACAACTAGATTTATGTATTGATTTTTGACTAACTCAGAGATCACTTCTGTTTCATATCCCGCTCACACATCGACAATTGTTCACGAAACATGCTTGCACTCATACGGTATTTCATATGCGTATTGTTATGCTTACGATTAGCGTAACGAATGCATCTGGTTAAATTTGTTATTGAGAATAGTTATCACAAATGATTTCGATTGAAAAGAAAGAGAAATTGACTTGCTTGCATAATACAAATGAAATGAACACTTGCGGGGTTTGCAATTGATTTTTTCTGGTTTTCAAATATCGGCATCATTATCAACAACTTTCTTCACAGTTGTCACAGTTGTTCGGTGTAAATGCTGCTGCTGTCTTCATTGACTAGAGTTGAATAGAATGTTCTCTGGATGAGTGCAAATTTTCATGTGGATTTCTTTGAGTAGGCGGTAATTTCAAATGATCGCGACAAAGTTTGAGAGCATCTAAATATTTGTGATTTCCTGGAATATAATCACAATTCGTTATTCTGGTCTGACAATTTATGTCTTTCGGCATAAATTGTACTACTTCGTTGTATTCGATACTGCGAATGCTTTATGAGAAGTAACAAAAAACTATGGAAGAAAATTAATAAAGTCAGATTTGAAAGAGGGCATTGTGATCGAAAAAATACTCGGAATGAAATGCACATCTACAATAAAATGCATTTAAGGATTTGAGTTGGTTGAGCGAAGACATCGAATTGAGCGCTTATTTGGCGCGTCCAATGCCGTTACTATTCGACAGTTTGGTACGTCCAGAAGCGGATCTGGGCAAAACAAGAAGCTCATTGTTGCGTTGGGAATGTGATCCACAAAGAGCCGTTCCGCACATTGTGCTCGGTGAAACCAATATCGGTGGCTCATGGAATGATTACGATGGAGAGGTTATCTTTTGAGAGCCATCTTCGTGCATCGTGAATGTTGCCACATCTGTTCGCAAAAATATGGTCCTTAAAGCATTCAAATTAAGAGTTTGGAACACAGTTATGAAGTACACACACAATACGACCGATTGCTGCATCTCAAACGTATCGAAGAGCCCTATTGCACGAGTGAACCGCACACTAGCATTTATATATGTCTGAAATACTCATTTCTCACTCATAAAATGAGGAAACTCATCTTTCGGTTTTATACTGCTACCAAGAGAGCGATATATTTTACACTTACTTTATACTGTTCTGGTTTTGGAAAGCTTAAGAAAACCCAACGGATTGTGGAAATTCAATTTCACTGAAACAATTAATATGGCCGCGGCAATTGAACGGTTGAACAAATTTTCATTTCTTGATTCATGAGATATTTTGCACAATAACAAAATTGCAAATGCACAAAATTTAGATGGTCGCTGTTAGTGTTGGAAGTTATCTGGACTTGCCGGCGTTCTCCACTTCGAATTGGCTCGGTGCTGATACGCATTGTTCACGTCTACCATCCAAAGTGATACGTAAATACATGAGTGCCTATGCGAAAACAATCGGAATTCGTGACAATATCATCTGCAACGTTCGAGTATCGCATATCGCTGTGAGTGCTATTCCAAATCTGCTTCATATTTCAAATCTCATTTGAAATATTAATATTTCGAATGAAATATCAACGTTCTAAATCTGATGTGCAATTAAGTTTCGCTCAAAAACATACGAATCACGAGTTGCTGCATACTTTGAATTGTGGCCGATCAAAAAACGTCGGTTTTAGTCTTATTGAATGCAACGTTATCTGTTCAGAACTAGTTTGATAAGCAATTTGATTGCTTCAAGAGATGATGCATTTTCAATGATGTACACATTTCATTCTAACAATAAGTTGTTTTTTTAAAGAGAGAAAGCATAGCAAATCACATTTCAGCAAACTAACCTTCTTTTGCAATCAGACGAATGAATGGCTGAATTGAAATCTAGATTGAAAAATTTCTTTTTGCGAAAAAAAAATTATTCAAACAATCACTCAGCTGAACCCTACCAACCACATTTTGAAATGAGCAATAAGCAGACACTGAAAATTAGCATTTAAAAATAATCATCCATCGAACACCGTTGCAAATGGCAAAAAATTTCTCGTGGAATTGACGTTTGCAAAGTGCTATAAATCATGAGTGCTAAATCAAATCGTCTATCGCGTAGATCTACTCGTGCGATAGATAAGATACGTTTGATTATTGCTGTCTGTGCAGATTATTGCCAAATGTGCACCAAAAATTAGTTGCTTCTGTTTACAAACGTCGCTTTCGGATGGTTTTCTAAATTGAAGGCATTTTTTCGACATTTTCTTCAAAAATAAAGAAAAAGAGAACAAACATTTCGTCAATAAAAGCAACACACATTACGTTCATCGAGCTTTTTTTTTCTGGCTGAATGGAACTATCTTAACATTAGTTCTTCGTTTCCATATGAACGTTAAAACGAAAATTTTTATTTCACTCGTGGACGTAAAATTGGTTTTTGTTGAAACCCTCACGTGATATTGAAATAAGCAGTAATCGTAAACACGTTAACGATCCATTTTTGGTTGTTAAGCACTTATAGGGAAAGAACATGCGCATTGATGGAGACAGATCATTGCCGAAAAAATCATTGCTCTTTGCTATATGCAAACATATTTATTTGATCAGCAATTACAGTAACTCATCATGAGTTTATGCCTCTCGGTTATCACCAATATCATTGATATCACATTCCTCCTTCCTTGACATCCTTTGCTCCGCGCAGCTAACAATATTCATAAAACTCCTACTTCGATCATTGATTTGACAGGCATACAGGTTTTGGACAGAGGCACATGCAATCTATAAACCAAAAATGTTCGCCTTCCAGACCAGTCCACATATCCACTGCTTTTGTTTGAGTTAGAATATTGCTGTTGTTATTGCACTTGATTGACTTATTTTTATTCGCTGTGAAACGAAGATCGAAAAGTGCAATGCAATGAGGCGTATTCATTTACCTCGTTTTTGAGGTCTGTGTTGACGTTAAAACATTCGAACGTCGACAAAAAAAAATGCGAATTGTTTGAATGCGTTGTTCAGAGAATGAATTTCATATTTATTCTCACTAGAAGAGGTAAACAATTTCGAAGCAAAAAGCACATCGCAATGCAGTAACATTGAGTAATGTGTTCCTTGCTTTTTGGATTTGCACTTATGAAGGGATAAATAAGAAGCTTGAATGCTTAGTATCATGAATATTAACTGGACAATTACGTAAAAATTTACATTGAAGATAATGTTTTACTGGAAAAGAGAGATATGCTTTAGAATAGTTTTATGTTCCAATTTATGATATGTTTTATTGGAATGAAAATCAGGTGGTGCAGATGATGAGTGATTCTGACTCTTCAGAGGAACAGAACAAGAATGGGATAGAAATAGGATTGCTTGATTGGAACAAAGACATCACTAGTTCTGAGCAATGGTTACTTGCATGGTGCAGATATCAAGAATCTTGTTTCCTTGACATGCTTCTTTCCGGGCACTTAACGATAATAGCGTTGGGAATCATTCGTCTTCATGAAAGTCTAACTTCGATCAGTGGTTAGGCAAGCATTCAGCATTAATATTGCAGAAATATTGCGATGAGGCGTCTGGAGAATATTTTTGGGAGGTTCGAGGCACGAATAACGGTAAACCAATGAGATTGAGATGCAAAAAAGTGGTACTCGCCTGCGGTAAAAATCACTACAGAACGCTGGACGTGAGTTGAACATTTTCATCGCATTGTCATGATCTACATAAGACTACATAAGTTGAACATCATGATCCCTATTATTAGCTGGAATGTATCTGTAAACGTAGCCGAAGCGAGACTTTCATTTGTCAGACGCTGCTGTGTCTCGTGATCAATTTTGACTGATTCGTTTCGTTCATTTTCCGTTTCCACAGACCTTTTCATTTTTTCGACCCTTCCTTGTTTCCTGCTGAGCGTTGCTTCTTCAGCATTCTCATCTGATGTGGATAATCTTGTAAAATCGGCTTCATCCGTAATATTAGTTGGAGTAAATCCTGATTAGGAGATAGTAGCTGGAATTGTAAATTGTGTCGAATGCACAAATATCTGGAACTTATAAAAAAAGTTTTTTAGGTTGAAGGAGAAGAGGAAGAGCCACGTTTGGTGTACGACGTGACAGCGTTGAAGGTTGTTTTATCACGTCAAGATGATATTGATGGGTGTTGCGCGTCAACTAAGCAACCAACCGAAACGAAGCGAGTTATCGTTATCGGTGAGGGTATCTCAGCTGCAGATGCCATACTGCATTGCCTTTCGATTGGAGTGCCCGTTTTGCATGTGATGAGGCGCAACGAAAAACAAATGAGACGTTAGTGAAACATTCATATTGTTCATTACTTGAAACATCCAAATTACTTGCGATGTCCTATGAGTTTGAGCCCTATGGCACCATAAGCGTGGTTGTGTGCTGATGTGCTGATCCCATCATCTCAATGTTTGGGTGAGCAGATCCGAACAACCGTTCATTTAAAAGTGAATTTCTCTAGCACACTTCATCTTTGCAGTGCATTATATCGGCTAACATTATATTATATCCCCCTCATATCTCGCTTCCCCTTTGTGTTTCGCAAAAATGCTTTACACATTCGTGATCAGCTCGACGAGATCTACAACATGATATATATTTCATCCCGAAACGTGGGGGTAATTTCGTGACCTTCCCTTGTAAGTTTTGTTGGCTGATTATGAGATGGTTCCACTTCATCAAACTGAATTACAACTGAAAAGCAAGAGTTCTTAACGTCGAGTAACGCTACCAATTTTGATTTCATGAATGAAAAAAAATGACAGCTTAGTTTTTCGTCCTCGAATCATTCGAGTCTGTCAACTGATAGATGCTGACAAGAAAGGAGATCACAGAATAAATATTTCTTCTCTCGAATCAGATTGTTTAGTGAGTCGACGTTCAGTCTTCTTTGTGCAGTTTTACTTTAAATTATTTTCACTTTAATTAGCAACATCAAAACGACAACATTTCTGTCAGAGGCCGCTGATTGCATTCAAAAGTTCAAAAGTTCTTGAATTGGAAAATTGGAGAAAAAATAGCGTTTTTGCTGCTTCCAATGGCGAATCAGTGAGAAACGTCAGTTGCATCAATTCATCATACTCACCGAATGTCTCTCGCATATTGCGATTTTTCTGTTTGAATTTGATGAAGAGGGACCTGAAAAACTCGGTGAAACCATAATCATCAAAGCTCTCCACTTATAATACAATAACAGTTTGTGAACATTTCTAGATGATTTTCGCTCGTCGTTCTTGAAAGAATGAATGTGCAACGGAAAGCTAAAAGAGTGACTGCAGCGTTTGAAGTCCGTCTGCGTTCACAATGGAGTAAATTTCAGAGTTGCTCATCTCGCGATTATCCACATCAATGTATCCCGAATATGCACGGATTTATCGCCTAATGACAGGTCGACTTCATGATGCACTCTATACACGCGCTACAAGCACCATTGTAACATCGATTAAGCATGGTTTCGTGCATCTGAAATCTGTTAGTGGCTGTGAGAGAAAGGTAGGTGTACTCGTATTGCGATTTTTGCTCACCAATGATCAATTGCTTCTTCAAATATGTCTTCAAATTCAAATATTTTTTCGAATATGATTGATTGTTTCTTCAAAAAAAAAAAACCAACCATCCAATGCATTCATTAGAATTACTTATTTGTTTAGAAGCGCAAAGTGAGCTGTAAATTCGACATTATCATTATTTTCTATAAGCGTATTCGCATGTTCCTGAAATAAGTGTGAATCTGATTTGTCAGGAATGCTTCTCGGCCATTTGTGTATGCGTTGGTAAACGCTCGGAAGTGGCTATGCTCGAAGAGCACGTTGCTTTCAATGATTACGTTTGCTCCACCGATCCAACACTGTTCTGTTGCGGTTCGTTGGCTGGTGATCATTTTGTCCGCTATCTTATCGGTAAGTTTTCGCGTTTATTCGACTCCTTTTTCCTCGTCATATCAGGATTTGCTATGGGATCCACTTTTCACTGGAACTTGTTAGATTACACAAGCTAAAAGTCGCATCTGCTCGCAAACATTTACCATATTTTGATGGAGTGTGAGAGTGCTGTATCGTGGATTTTATTAGCCCTGTTTTATGCCCAAAATTTAGACAAGTTTGGGTGCAACCAGTCCATTTAAGTATTCTAGATTCGAAAATACGGTGAAAGGCCAGATCAGTGACTCTCATAGGGGTGGAATTACCCGTTTTGGGTGACTTGGAGGTGTCAAGGGGTAATGGAGGAGGTCGCGAAATTAGTACTTTGTGTAGTTGTTATGTTATGATAGGAACGCTATTGTGATTGTGTTTCTTAACTCAGGTTTGTAAATGCGGTTAGCTAATGGCTACACTCTTCATTCTCCTATTTTCTGAGTATGATTAACTCGTAAAGGTCTAACAAAGTTTTCATTCTTTTCCTTGCTGCTACAATCGCTCTCATAGCTTTTATCATCAAAAGTGTTCTGTTTTGCTAATTTCTCAATCATTTCGCTCAACAATTAAAGTCAAATTCTCATTCTATCAAATACACTCTATAACTGATCGTTTGACTGCCGAATGTTGTCGAACGATTCAATTCGATTGCTGTATTGTTGAATTCGATTGTCAACACTAGTCAATGTATCCAGTAAATAGTATATGCTACAGAATAAGAAATTAATTCGAACTGTGAAGTGAAAAGAGACGAATTGAATGAGAAAAACTCATCAACAGAACGGTATTCACATGTAATAGCTATGAGAGCGAATACAACACCTCTGAAAAGAATGCGAATTCATCTAATAATGAGTCAGTTTGAAGTGAGCGTGTCAATGACTATAGCTTATCATAAACAATTGCAATAATGGGCAGCACAACGTTCTAATTGTAAGAGAAGCCTTAGCGATGTCATGGTGCTAACAAGACGTACCATGATGGGTCTAACGAGATGTGACCGGCTTTTCCGGACTGGTTTTTCGTTATATGTAGAAATAGTAAGTTCTTGTATCAGTGAGAGGGGAGGGGGGTGTAACGGCGGTCTGCTAGATCATCAAAAGGGATAATGGAGTACTTGAACGTAAGAGCCACTGGGCTAGATAATTACAAATATTGACTTGATGTTGCTCTCGCAATTGTATATTCGATGCTGGCTGGAATTTGTTTAAACTGATACATTCAGTTAATTCAAGTCAAATTCACCACTCGACTGACTCGTGAAACAATTTCAGGCGGATCGCTTCAAGTAGCCAGAACACTGCTTTCAACATCGAATGCAATCACAGAAGTGTAATGACCTTAATCACAGCCAGTAACATCCTATAAATTTATATACTTCTGAAATATATGTTGAGTTTTCGAATACGGATCATACTGGATGATGCCATAAATTTTCATAAAATCACAAGGCTAATATGTGAAACGGCATCCAGTTTGAGTCACAACTCCGTTTTTAATTCACGTTTTTGTTATATATATATATATATATATATTTAATTACCAGGGTGACAAATTTTTTCCGTGCAGAAACCGAACCTTGCTTAGAAGAAGTCCCAGTTTAAAAAAATATGCCCTGTAGCCCAAAGGCAATCCAGTGTGCAATTCCAATTTGAAAAAAAAATTCGATTGAACGGTAGTTGAATCAGCTGTTTTTCGTTTGTTTTGCTATAGTGCACGATTTCCTAGTCCAAAGGGCACGCATATTCTTCTGAGTTGTAATTTGAGGATTTAAGAATCTTTAAAAAATTTGTCAACCCAATATTATTATTGTTCATTTGTTAACTTCTTTATCTGTTGTTTTTTGGGATGTATTATCTTGTTTATTTATTTATTCACTTGTGTGCTTCTTTTGTTTTGAATGTTTCTGCTTTCACGTTGAGATAAGTTTTTTTTGGATTTTCTTAATTTTTCAAAATTTCTTTCGCACCATATTTGTCGATTGGAATATGTGATTTGGCGTTGTTGATGTTGTTGCATATTTGTTGATCTTCTAAGATAGAATTATCGATACTTTGTTTGCGAGAACCGAAGGCATATTATATGTCCAAAATGAATATCATTCCAGTATTCGCGTTGTTTATCTATTATGAAATGATTGGTTTTCTGTTTTTTGAGAATAATCCACGATAATTGATGTTGGTGGTTCAGTTGTTTCTTTAATGTTGTCTCGGGCCGCTGTCAAGATTCGATGAAAGAAGGAAAAATTTGTGGTGGTCCTGAGCATCCGCTTTCAAATTTGGTTTTGTTAACGTATCGCTGTTATTGTATCGTATGTTCGTAATATGTGCGGCCGTGGAACCATCTTCATACAAGGTGTTGTCTTCACAAGATGCTGTTCACTTGTGCTTCATTGTTATATAGGTCGATCATTCTATATTGACTTGAGAATGATTTCTTTTTTTTTAAATTTTCGTTCAGAATAGCGTTTTTTCATCGTTTTTCACCCATTGTGTTCATTCCGCTTTTGTTTTTTGTTCAACACCTGTTTCAGTATCGATCAAAGAGCCACCAAGTAATTGCATAAATTCGATTTAACTTCCAAACAAATTGGCTCATATATGACGGAAATAATCAATTTTCGAAAGAAATTATTTCTTATCAGTTATTTGATGAAAAACAAAGTATGCACAATAGGTTGAAGAAAGAGGGAATCGGATCACAGTTCCAAATGGTCAACAAAATACAATCATCTGACGTTAAGCTCTACTTGCTTTGTTATCGGAATTGCGCTTCTTTAACCCGACTGATCTGTTAAAATGTTTTCAGTTCTCTTTATCAATTAATAATTTCACTCAAGTATTATTTTCTGCAATCAGTAGAATGATACATTTCCACGATGAATAATGCACCGATCGTGCTATTCTCACACACTGGAAATAGTGGGTTGTTCTGCAGATGGATCGCTTGTCTAACAACAAATTAAGCTTCAACAACGAATTGAATGCATTTCAATAATCGCTAGATGCATTGTTATTAGTTGCAATACTTAAGGAAGGTACTGACAAGCAACACGTTCGCTGATTTTATGTACACAGAAAACATGGAACGTTTTATTGCATGAAAATTGTGAATTTACACAGTTGAGCAACACTTTTAAGTGAAATCTGATGGAAAAAATTGAAGAAATGCATAAAAATATTCAAATTGAGAAGACATCGAATCATTTTGAGAATTATTACATGATATCAAGCGTTGTTATCGGAGTGATACAAAATGAACGATCTTGCACAGCTCTCGTGGACGAGTAGAAACTGACGCATGTCTATTGAGAAACATCCCAGGAAGTTTTCAGCTGCCTGGGATGCTTCTCAATAGAAAAATATTCACGTCAACATTAGAACCATAACACCGGAAAAATTTGACTTGCTTAGAACAAATTCATTCTCATTAAATTGATATGTATGGAAAAGTATGCTTCAGTCTAGCAAGTGTTCAAGTTACACCAAACTAATGCAACATCCACTCCAAGTGCATCAACATCTTACGTACATACAGTCATGTTATAGACCAATAGCTGTGAACGAAATAATATGCCGCATTCCAGTACAATGACAATGCTTAAGTTCCAAGTCCGCATCCCCAGGTGTCGTGATATGGATTCAAAGTGATGAGTCGAGTTGTCGTTCTCAGCAGCATACCGTTCGAAAACACCAAACACTGAACGAAAATGCCAACTTCAAGAAAACGATAACCAGCACGATCCTGCAATGACGACGGTACGTTCACATAAAGTAAACAGTGTTCTTGACAGCAATGAGAACAGCTGATCATTGAATTCATGCGTATGATTCTTTTAAAAATGAGTTCCTAGCAAACAAAACTACAACGCTGTTAGGTTGAATTTACTTCCGAAAATCATAAACCGTAATTGTCGATAATTATCACTCATCATTTTCTAGGTTACTGAAGTGCCAATGAGCAATGACATGTGCCTATGCGAAGAGCAGCAATTCATTACGCTTGTAACATAATCACTGCGCCGTTTTAATGATCAGGATGGCTTGTATCTATTAAATATCATCAAATTCACACGCGATTTTAGAAGATGAACGCTTCGAATTAATGCAAACTGACAGCTTGCGAGGTAGATCAGTTCAAGTTATGATTACTCGTACTCGAAACGTGAGTGTCTGAGGAGAAAATTCTGGAAACGTTTTGAACCACTTTGAAACTTCCGTGAATGCTAAAAATGACTTTCAGTGTTGCAAACACGTTAGAGCATTGGTTCTCACGTTCGAGTGCTCAATTCCAGTACTTTTAATGACCTAGCAGGCCGCCGTTACCCCCCCCCCCCCCTGATACAAGAAATTATCATTCCCATACATAACGTTAGGAACACACGGAAAGCCGGTCGGAAATTTCTTATCGGTGTGAAAGAAATTAGTGTCTTAGATCGTTGTGTTGATCATTACTGCAATCGATTATGATTGTATGAAAAGCTATTGTGTGTGACACGCTCACTTCATACTGATTCAGATGGATTCTCATTCTTTTCAGACGTGTTCTATTCACTCTCATAGCTATTGCATGTGAATACCGTTCTCTTTATGAGTTTTTCTCATTCAATTCGTCTCATTTCGTTTCACAGTACGAATCAATTTCTTATTCTGTAGAATATACTATTTGCTGGATACGTTGACGAGTGTTGACAGCCGAAATCAACGATACAACAATCGAATATTATTGCTCAACAACATTCGACAGTCAAACGATCAATTACAGAGTGTATTTGATAGAATGAGAATTTGACTTTAACCGTTGAATGAAATGAATGAGAAATTAGCAAAAGACAACATTTTTGGTGATAAAAGCTATGAGAGTGATTGTAGCAGTAAGGAAAAGAATGAAAACCCTGTTAGGCCCGTACTAGCTGATGATAGTCACAATCAGAAAATAGGAGAATGAAGAGTGTTGCCATCAACTAACGGCATTTACATATCCGTGTTAAAAAAATACCATCACAATGGCGTGCTATCATAACATAACAGCTTCACGAAATACTAATTTCCCGACCCCTCCACTACCTCTTGACACCTCCAAATTACCCAAAATGGGTGATTCTCCTCCTATGAGAACCACTACGCTCTAGACTCTAAAACACTTTTTTCTTCCAGTTATCATGCTTCAGAGATCATCACAATAGAGAAAATAGCGTTGACCTTGCGCAACGACTCGCCGACAATTCAGAAAGTCATGCAAATTCATTCACACAATTTTTCACACTCACACATTCTTACACATTTTTTTCACTCATTTACACTTTCTCACAAACCAAATCACACACACATTCTACCATTTAAGATTCATAACAAATCATTTACGGTCACCTACAAAATGAAGTAATGAACTAACGTCAGCCAATATCGCATGTGCCAACAGCATTCACCGGGTGTATCCTGACAGCACTGATAATATATGAATATATTATTCGTTTTGCATCTAAAATTACAGTAACTCATCAAATCACGAATAATTTAACAACGCGTTCATTGCATTCAGTTGTCCTCTTTCAAAGTTTCAGTAAAATATTTCACATTTCGCAACTGATTTCGTACGAAAACCATCGGATTTGTTCACGTTCGAAAGGACAATTTCACTTTCACTAGTACTAAATTCTGAGCAATGTGCGGTCGTGAAATATTCTATGTCAAGAAGACACAACAGCGAAAAAATGATATTTACTCACATCATTCCAAGACACTCACGAGCTGATTCTTCGGCTTTGATCACTTGTTCGAAATCCACCACCGTTTGTCGAGCTTTTTCAGCCAGTTGCTCTTTGAGTCGACTCGATATTCGTCTGTATTTCTCAATTTCTTCATCCTCATCAACCAATTGCTCAGCAAACACCACAAATTCTATTGTTATCAGCAGAAACCCCAATATTCGTATATGATTTCGCATCATCGTTTACCTGAAATTCGGTCATTTCACGAACATTCACTTGAAATAGCAATTGATAGCCACCGAGTTTGTCAAGATCCCACTGATAGCTTCGCGATTAATTTCTCAGAACAAAGCAACTGTCTTAATTAACACCATCGACTTCGTCAATTTTCAACGCAGTGAGCAAAAGTTAAGTTACCGAGAGGAAATGACATGAAAACTTGCATCACATTGCACTGATGGTTTAAGTTTACTTGCTTCTTGGTATAATAACTAATTTCGCAGAAAAATTGAAAACATTTTCTTGGAATGTACTCGACTGTAAAATGTCGACTTTCCGAAAATCCTATCAACACTCCAGACATTATGCGGATTGTTCTCCTGGAGAGAAGATTCAAACTAATTGTATGAAGAAGTAGTTCCGTTAAGAGAAATTACTCAACAATTTGAAAAAATTGGTCGAGAATTAATAGTATCGTCATTTGATCACTATTAACTCTTCGGTGATCTACCATTCGATCAGTTTTAACCTTATACGAAAGTTATTTATCATACACCTTCAACATTTCTGAATAAGAACGAATCTCAACTTCTTCAAGATAGAATAAATGAGTCAATATGAATTTATGTGGAGAATGTTGAACTCATACGGTATAACAACAATTTTTGAACTACTCCTCAGTTGAAGGATAAGAGTAAGTGTGAAGGATTTCTTGAAATGAATTAAACGCTTGAACAAAATCACAATGTAACCGCATTTTCAATGAACCAAACGAAATGAGCAAAAGATTTTCGAAATTGACGCTTTTTTGGATGCATCATAGTTAGGGAATGTTAAGACGTTAGATGAGTGTTGAACAAGAGTAAAGTCGGTAAACAGAATCAAGTCATAAATAACTGCCGATCAAGACTTCTTAAGTAAAGAATACCGGAAAGTTTGGTGGTGATGAATTTGAGAAGTGAATCGAGACGAGACGAGTTAAGCAGAGAGCAGTTTTAGGATGAGACTGTGAAATTTCATTATTTGTATATTTTCAGTGAATAGCTCTAGCAGTCATCATAGTGTGATACAATATGAGATAATATTACCTCATCTCATCAAGTGGAATTATTCATTATTATGAAACAACAATGTTTTGTTTACAGTTCATTCAACCAATAATCACGTTCAATTGTTTGCTTTTTGTCGCTAAAGAATGTTTCGAAACGATGTTTTTTTGGTCAAAACACTTCATCTTGAGCACTTTTTGTGGACCTGCGAAGTACATTCCAACACAGTCATATCCGCTTATACCGACGCATTCTTGCGAATTTATCTTCAGAATACGATAAAGTTCGGAAAAGTTTTACGCGTTCGTCATTGGTCATATTTGTTGAAGTTCGCATATCTGTGATTGATCAGCTAAAAACTCGTTAGTGATCCTATTTCGATGGAATCATCATTGAATCACCTTTACATGATTTGAGAAATTAAACTTTTTTTGCCATACCGCTACAAGAACCCATTTTTTCCACTCTCCAGTCCGGAAATTCCTCAGTGGCGTGGTAGAAACTAATTTTTTTGGAATGAAACAAATATTTTTAGAACTTTATTTATCAACTGCAAAAACAATATGAACATCAGCAATTAACAACAGTAAACAGTGAAAAAATCGCCAGCGTCTAAAAAAGTGAAAGATATCAACAAGTGATATTATCCATGAAAACAGAAGATGCAATGAAAATCTGACAAACTATCAACGAGATGAACGGCAAAGCAATCGTTTCATCAAATTGACAGTTAAGTTATGAGTAGTAATTCATCAGTTCGTGTCCTCACTGCTCATGAAACACGATGTCAGCCAATGTATTGAAGCACTTACAAAATACTTTTAACCACTCTGAAGTGACTTTTGTTCAAACCTCCAACCAGCTAAAGACATTCAAAAAATACAGGAAAGAAGAGTGTTGCCGTGAGCGAATCGCTTATATATACACAAGTGAAAAAACACAATCACAGTGGCATTTCATCATGATATTATATAACAACTGTACGAAATGCTGATTTCCTGATCCGCTCCATTACCCTTCCCCCCTCTCCCCTCTGACAACCCCAAATTACCTCCAACTGGGTAAGTTCCCTCCCTTCATGAGGTCCTCTGGTTTAGATGTATTATAAATAGTGGCACTGAACGCCAATGCAAATGCATAACACCATTGTAACATGTTGAGCATAGGTCGCCCTGAAAATTGTCAATTTTTTCAAAGTCTATTCAGAATTCTTCTACAGTTGATTGTTTCTATATTGGATTCGAATAGAGTTGCAATTTTCGTGACTGAATGATGTTTTTGATCATCTCCGTTAGGTATTCTCCAAATTAGGCGATATTTTTCGATTTCCGGAATACTTGCAAACTCCAAACCGTACCTGCAAATAGAACACACCACCAAACAGCGCAGACAATCGTTGGAACTCTTTTGGTGTTTTCCAGTAAATTTTCATCGCTGATTTGGGTCGTTCACTAGTTTCTTTCACTAATCTCACGATGTCATTTTCATCAACCAGGACGGCGTTTTCCAGTCTATTCTTCAATTCTGCATCATACCATCCAGGCAGCAAATATTGGAAATTATCTGCCGTAAAATTGTGCGATACTTTGTTAAGAACAACATCAATCACCGAATCGCTCGCTTTTTGCATCAATCTCTTCCCACTGAAAACAAACAATGGTTCTCATTTGTGTTCGCTTCTTTAATTAATGCCACAGCTTTGAAGAAACATGCCAAAGTTAATGCCAAAGTTAATGCCATTAATGCCAAAGTTTAAGAAGGCACCTCTTGCTCCTTTTCACAAGCTCATCATCGCTTATGGTGATGCGAGATAATTCCGGTCGAATGCATGCTTTGCGTGAGTAGTGCATTTCGTTTCGGATCCACTCATCCCAAAAAATCGATGGCCAATCATTGACCAGATCGTTCCACGTTGATGACGAGATCATCCAGCCGACTCCTTCAAATTTTATCTCGCTCGCTAATCGACCTCCTCGAAAATGCCTCTCCAATCTCGCAGCAAATTCATTTCTCAGCAGCAAAAACATGCATTCATAATTCAGATTAACAGGATTGTGAAGCGATCTCGCCGCTAAGCTTGCGGAAAAAAATGGAACTGTAAACGAACGCACCTGAGAAGAAATCAGTTCGCCAGAGAAGTGAATTATTGTTGAGAACAAGTGATGAGACACCGTTATCGTTCCATGCACTTATGCAGAACAGACTTGTATCTTCAGACAACAAACGGCTACCGGCTTCGAAATAGTCAAAGAAGTCTTTCGATATTTGTGAATTCTCTGCCAAAAACCATATCTCTCTTATTTGTCTAAACGCATTCTATCGGTGCAAACCCAATTGAAGAGATAACAATTTTCTTGTAATTCAATCCAGCTATGAGAACCAACTTAATGCTTTTATCACTAGTGAATTACACACCAACAAAAATTACATTTGGGTCTGATCTTCACAAGTTTCTCGTATGTGACTAAACCAACCCTTCACATCACTCCTAACTTATGCGAAAGTGGAAGATGAATTCCATCTATATTAAATATAATTAGATGAGAACCAAGAATGCAGCAAATGCTTCTCTTAGGTCATCAAAAAAGTACGAAAATGGAGCGTAGAACGCTAGCGTAATCATGGAACAATGCTGCACATGATCTTCGAAATTTCGCAAATCAATGATCCTGAGTCACAAGTCGAATGTGTGGAAAACGCTTTTAAGAACTAGATTTTCCAGCCATTTCTGCATTATTTTTGCGAGATTATTTAAAATTAAACCAGAACAACGCATTTGAATACCTTCAATGAAAATCGCGTAGTCATAATTGAAAATGTCAAACGAATACGTCAGTGAATATCGGTATTGGTTCGATATTCGAGTGTATTCCATCTGCCCACCTGAAGCACATTACCATAAGAGTTTCAAAACGGAAGACTACTTCGTTTCCAACTGTTTCGACTTTTCACTTTTCTATTTTCATTTTAACGAAGTATTCTGACGATTTTTTATGTCAATCACTTGAAATCATCTGAAGTACTACGCTCATATGGTGTCGAAAGGGAACAACCAACAATGAGTAATAATATAACGAATTGTTGACAGTTTTTATTGGACTTTCAGACGATTTTTATTGGATTTTCAATGCGCGTGTCAAAAAAACGCAATAATCAAACAATCAATTTGTTATTGAAATGATATTGCAGTTTCGAAGAGTGGTTTAATTCAAATAATGGTACCATTCGAGAGAAGTTCTTGTCGACTTTCGGATGATATTCGAGCGAGGTAGGGCACTGATAGCGATTTTCGATGTGACGATCGGAATGCGGATGTTGTTGAGCCATTGAAGCGACTATAGTTTCGCCATTCGGATTCGATCGCGGTGAAAGCAGAAAAACTTTCGACCACTTTTGCAGATGCATTATTTGAACATCCCAAATTCACAATTACACCAAACTTTGAGTTTTCGTCGACCAAAAACCTCAAAAATGAATCTGCCGATTGGCTATTGCTTCCGTAAATTGTTTATTTTTTCATAATGCGATACACAAAATATCTCTAGAATTCCAACCTTGAAATGTTATTGAGAAGTCTTCGTAGAGCATTTGGTCGATCACATGCAATTACATTAATAGCAATTCGTTTCATCATATGACGGTTCAGACTAGATTTAGTGTTGTTTTTAGTGCATATGGATCCAGGATTCTGCTTTCGATAAATTTCATGCAGAAATTTACGCACAGGGTTATTATCCTGAAGCCAATAATTTGTGTCATTTTTGACGAATTCACTGTGTTCCCAGAAGGATTGAATGGAATTCAATTTGAACTATCATACAATAATTCAATGCTCTTCAATAGATGTTAATGGAATGCTAACAAGCTTATGAATGAAGAATATATAGAATCTCTATGGAAGCGCTGATTTCATTCAAAATTCTGATTTCATTTGCTTATCATATTGCATCAATTATCTCATCATGACGGGTTAATGATACCTTAATGGCCTATCGAACATATCAGATGTAGTTTTGAAAAAAGAAGGAAAATCTTTGATGAAATGTTGAAATTCAGCGAGTACCACTTACATCTTGCAATCCCAGATTGTTCATTCGATAACACAATAACTTCTTTACGATAACGAGTACGATTAATACAATAAGAAATTGAAAAAGACGCCGATTCATCAGTTGTATTGCTAGCATGTCTCCTCAGCACATCTGCAATGAAACACTTCCAAATGTATCCGAAATGCATACGGTGTGAAAATGAAATAAATATTTAATAATTGCGCATTTTAATTGAATTTTCGGTCGATTGTATAAGTAGTGAAGTAGATTCTGTAAAAGCATAAAAAGAAAATCACGCGATGGATGTTCGCAATAAACTTTACTGACATCCGTAAAAACTCCACGAATAGATTTGCAATCGCCTTTGACATAGTATCACATGATCAAATTCTTTGAAATTTCAATTGAACATTTAAGAACGAAAGCAGAAAAAAGCAGAAATAAAACGGATGAATAAAAACAATGTGGAAAGAATTTGTTGTGGTCAATATTGTGGATGGAATCGCCATAGAAATGCTGAAGCCATGAATATTGTTTAAGAATCGTTGTGGAATCGTTAAGAAATTGAGAAATTTCAATAGTGATTATAAATGCTATCATCATTATAATCGATATGCATACATTAGCTGTTGATGATGTGAATATTTGTACACATAAAAAGACGTGGACAAATATTCGTGTCATGAACGTTTACAGATAGCAGTGTCATCGTATTATGCCATTTTGTTAATCAGTTACTAGCGAGTGAGTCACTTTCGTGTGCTCAGCTGACATCAAACATTGCAATTCATCGCAAATCAACTGAGTCCCTTCCACAACGACAGTGATCGATGCAACAATAATTCTGCCGTACCTGTATATGGATATGGATGCGAATGTGTTAATGCGACATCTATTCATCGTCACCTTGTTTATGAATCATTAATTGTGGAATGTTTAGCCAGTGATCTAAGTCAGATTCTAATCGACTGATTGGATTAATTAGATCGGGAGACTGAGAATCGCTACAATCTTTTACGATAGCAATAGCAACTCAACGACTTACTACCTTTTCCGGCTCTAGATTGCATTCGAAAGAGGAACACATTATTATGGTGAAATGGAAGCAAAAGAGTTCAACTTCAGTTCAGTTTCAATCTTTAAGCGATGAAAACATTAGGATGCCATTTCCTCCTGCAAACCTATCCTCAAATAGCAGAATTGAAGAAAATTATCCTTTGAAAAAACAAATGAGTTCTGTTTGACCTCGCAGTTAGTAGTTGATCGACGACGAAATCGGACTGATTGACGATTAAATTCAACTCTGACTTTAGGCCATTTAATCGAAAATTTTGCGATTGAAACTTTGCAGAACTTTTATTACACGTAAGGAATCATCACATTTCCAAAATTATAATTACAGCATCAGATTTCATAAGCAAAAGCAATTTTGCATGTTCAAACTCTAGACATATGCAATAAAGCAAACTAATATGCAGATTATTTAACGTAGAATTTTTGAAATGCGTCATCATCAAAATCAATTCATATGCCCAGAGGTAATTATTCCTAGCCGATACGAAGAATCCATATTCTTCTAACACATGCAGATTCATTCTAGTATGATTTCAATCGGGAATCATTTGGTAATATTAGCTGGCAAACGTTTGCGTTAGTTCTGTCAATAATGACAATATGAACATTTAAAAAAAAGCCGTAACGAGTGTGTTTCTTGAATCAACGAGAGTCTTCATTCACATCAAACTTCATTGTATGATAAACACATGCTGTGTATGAATCGTTCGGAGTGCACATCTTCTCGATTGAATGCAACAGAGTGGTTTTGTAGGATGATGAGAGCGCCTTCTGAGAGGATAACACTGAGCATAGACGGCGACATTGTTCCATACGTTTCTCATTCGGTTCTTGACGTTCCATCACATGAATAACTGTCGTTAACACTCCCTGCATCAAAAGAATTACCGTTGGTTCTTTTGACTGATCAAATATTTGATCAGATATTTGAACAGTTATCATGCAGTAACAGTTATCACTTAGAGACTATTTCGGCGACTTTTGACACTTACAAGCCACGTAATATTTATGAAGCTAAATTTATTATGTTCCATCATTTCAAATCAGTGAAAAAGTGTGTAATTAGCACAGTCAATTTTCGGTTGGAATTATCCAGAGTGTTTCAAGAAATTAAAGAAGTTTGCTTCAGATTCTCTTGACTAACAAGCCAGCCTCAACAGGCTCGCTTTCTGACTGCGAGGAAAGGCTATAATTCTGAGATAATAACGCATGCCCAGGATTGGCGTCATGCGATTGACGGCCACTAACCTGTTTTAAATAGTTCCAATATTGCTGAAGTTTCTCTTCATGCTCTTGATTCTGTTCACGCCATTCTTCTTTGCTTGGTGTGCAAATCTAGTGGAATTTTATTGTAGAAAAATTATTTCGCATCTGCATCACTTACACGTTTAATTCAGTGAAAGAGTACAACAACTTTCTTCAAGCATTTCATATGAACTGTTGGAGTGTTGGCTCACTTGAAGGCCGTGTGCTTAATGTTGCCACTTTTTTCGGTTGTCAAAACTCGAATTTTGATTTGCTCAACAACTTGGACAATATCGAAATGTAGTGAGCGCTATTCAAGTGGATTATGAAAGATTTGTCTGTCCAGTTTTGCTCACAATATGATAGATAAACTGTCAAAAGTTGAGAAATGGAACTCGAAGAAAGTCATTCAGCTCTCGTTGAGAACAAATCAACTCACAAATAAATCATACCTTGAAACTAATCTTCTGATGTTGTTTGTCGGTAGCGCATTCAGGCGTACCATCGTTGACGATATATTTGCGCAACTCACTCTCACTCGATCGCAACGTTTCACAGAGATGACAAAAGCGGCTGAAAATGTTTAAATCACAACTCAATGAGTGATATTCATGAACAAAAGCATCCACAGTTCACCCCTTTTGCCACAGAATTTCATCCCATATCCTTGTTATCCATATAAGATGATTGTGTTCGAATTTGCTTGCATCGATCTTGAATCTGCACTATGTTCTGGGTTTGCATCTTAATCCATGTAACAGTTCTGGAACAAAAACACCCACTCCACGGGTTTAAGGGCGGATTGTGCTTTGATGAAGATTAACTCTGCGTTTAGTAATACAAATTCGAAACGTGTTTTTGGGAACCGCAAGCGAATATGCACTGCAACTGGTTCACAGTCAGTTCCACCTCAATCAATCGTACAATTTTTCAACTGTACGATCAAGAATCACTGGATTAGTTTACCAGAGTGTAATAACTAGCCATGTGTTCTTGTCGGTTAGGTAACTTCTGAGTTTTGAATTGGTACTTTCGGGACACCAATTAGTTTGCGTGATATTCGTGCAAATGTTTGCCACTGCTCCTCTGGACTGCTGCGATTGACACGGAATATTAGTGCCCAATTGAAAGAATGCTTCCACATACGGATTCTTAATCGGCTGATTCATGCGGAAGCTCAACGAAACATGATAACAACTGAAACGAATCATTACATGAACTCTTGGTGAGAATCACTTCTACTGAAAAGTTTCAAGTCATTGCCAATCCGAACGAACTAGCAAATCGAAGGGGATTCAATTGCAATGATTTCAATTCATTGCATTGATTTGAATTGCTTTTACCGTTGTTGAATCTATTGGTTTGCAAATGAACTTCAGATTCTGAGAATTTTGTGTTTCAAATTTGCATTAAGTGATAAGAGTTATAGGATTTTTGTCACTGATCATTTTTGCGAAAAGCAACAACTCTAGGTCAGAATTTTCTGGTGTCCTCTTTGATGAAAAGTAACTGCTCATATAGTTTGAAAGAACATTGTTACAGTGAAAATTTATATCAAGTAATTGCATTCAGAAAGACAGTTTATCAAATCAGAACATGAAAATGATTAATTCTCAAAAAGATTAAACAAAGTTTTGACTTAATGCCATACGAGTCTCAGTAACGAACACAAAAACGAATATTTATTGTATCATTCTAACCCAGGAAATGAGAGGACTGTCGACCTGCCATCTTGAGTGGTAACTGCTATTTGATCACCGTTCGTTGACGATGATAACGTATCGAATTGTAATTTCAACGAATTTCTATCGATTAGTTCTGATCGAACTGCAAAGAGTTACTCAAAAATCGCATTAGCTCACACAACTGCTTGTTTGAGCAGGACAAATAAATGAATGTGACTTTAAAAAACAAAAACATTCGAGGAAACATATTCCTGATGTATTATCCAGCATTAGATTCGTTGTTAAGAACCTTTCTCGACAATTCTTTCATGTTGCTGAAAGTCTTTCTGATCTCAAATCAACTAATTAACAAAATATAACAGCAGATATTCAATCGCTAAGCAAACAACACATCAAAATTCACAGTCAGCATAAAGGATTTTGATTTACACACGCTACAGTTGATCTGTAGAGCAGAATAATGCCGAATGAAATTGTCAAGTACTATGATCACAATTGTAAACAACGCATTGCCCATCACTCTAAACTGGAACTGAAACAAGACGAAGTGGCTGCTCTTAACAAAAGAAAGAATTGCTTTCTTAACGTTGACCAATTCAAATTTCCGGATTATGAACTGCGTTCTGTGTTATAAATTTCGAGCGATTTTTGACAGACAACTACTTGATCGAATTTTGCCTATAGGGGTCCCCATAGGCAAAAATCACCCATTTTCGGGCAATTTAGGTGTGTCAGGGGTAATGCGTACAAATAGTATTACTGTAGCAGGAGGAGGAGAGGTAACGGCGACCTGCTAAACCATCGAAGGGGCTAATGGAGTAGCCCAGCGCGAGGGGACCACTGATCTTATCATAAACACGATTGAATGCTCCTTGATCATTTGATCATTTCATAGCAAAATGATAGCTGCACTGATTCAGTTAATTCGTCTATTTTCGAATCCATAAAAAACAATTCGTTCACTTACCATTCGGGCATGTTTGTGTGATATTATCACGAATAATTATATGAATTCTTTTTGACCCAACTGAATCAGTGAACATGGTGACAGTTGAATATAGCATGATGAAAACTCGCAAATACAGATTCATTTGACTGGATGAAAATGAATGGAAAGATGTCATAATATGTAACAAGGAATATGAATTGAAATGACTTTTCTTTAGACGCTCTTTTATATGGACTCAATTCGAATAAATGAGTGATGAAAGAGGAGACTGACTGGTCACGATGCATAATAATTAATATCCATCCCTCTTGTTCCACACGAACACGTCAAATTGAGGATGTGCTCTCCTAATTGCTTCCCATTCAACGTTTCATTTCAACAACACTTCTGAAGTGTTCTCCTCCTTGTGCAATTACCTCAATACGTTTTTTTTTTTGCAAATATCTTTCTTTCTCACTTCCATTGTGACCACTTTAGAAAAGAAATTTAATTTTTGTTCATCGATGAATAACCAGAATACTACAGATTACGGAATACAAAAGTAGATGATAATTAGTACTGAATGCGACAAATAGGCCGAACAGAATAACCGACTGCGAGGAGGAAATACGCATTTTGGTGGGTTTTTTTGGCAAAAAAAAGCAAAAAAAAACGATCTGATTTGTGAGGAAAGAAACTTGGAAGAATAAAGTCTAAATGAACATATTCAAACATATCCAGAGAGATTTTGACTGAAATAATCCGAATAAGAACTAGACCAAATCATCGTCGCTAATCCAAATTGAAGAATGTTCTTCCATGGAATGCTGAATGAGTACAATGAAAACAATGAACAGAACTTTTTCATGTTTCCTGTTCAAATCATTCAATACATTCACCAAAATCCCAAAATGTTCTCACTTTAACATGAATGTTAAATTTTGCGCAAAGAACAGGCAGTTTACAACTTTTTTTTGTTCTCCTGAAGTGCCACTATAATCAATTTAAATTCTGAATTCTTTAACTTATTGCCTCAAACTCTTCATGTTGTCTCTCTCGTAAAATGAGTGAAATACTCGAAATGAAATAATTTAATTTTTGTATATTTCATCCACTGAGCATTACTGTGTGCATGAATAGAAGAAAAACCGTTCAATGCATTCGAAAATGAAACGTCGCGAAAATAAGACATCAACGATTTATTTCATCAAAATGAGGTGGTCAACAAGTTCATAATCCAGAGCAGAACAAATTACAAACTTCATATGGTACAGGTATGTATAAGTTAAACGTTATTTATACACGCACAAAGAATTGATCGAATATGATGATAATATATCAGTCATCGTCAATCTCACCGACCCATTCACAAACGTCATCGAATGAAAACGATGCCAATTCGTCATTCAGCAAAACTCGCAGCAGCACTTGTTCATTACACTTATCTTTCCGTTCCATAACGCCCAGCTGTCCTCTCAAAGGACCTCGTAAGATCATCAGACGAGACCCTTCTCGTTTTGGAATCACTGTTTCCAGCCAGTCTTCATGAATCTCTGCAAATTTAGCAAAAAATCAAATCAACAATCCACAATGTCAATTCAAAAAAAAAAAGAAAATTCAAATGAGAACATAATGAAACCAACAGTCGATGGCCCATGAATAAGCCAATATGATTATTCGTTTCATCCGTAGGCTTTAACTAATTGCATAGGCATAAAACGAATTTGGGCTACCATCAACCTCATCAGTGAAACTTCCAGTTCATTGAACTGATTTTACAATTCATTTACCATTTCAATTTCAATAATGGCAATAGAAACAATAAAACAAAACCAATGTATTGAAAGCAACAATAAACGAATGAATTAGATGCTTGACTCACGATAGTAAGTTTTCCCTCCATTATCTTCAACTGCACAATTTTCCGGATCGGCCGCATCCACAACACGAACTTTTTCGTTGTATAACCTTCCGTTCTGAAATTTATCATTGATCATTTCAAGAAGTATTGAGAAATCAAGTGGATGAGATGTGCTCTGATGATTAATTAAACGATCCACACTGGATGGCCAAAACTGCGAACAGTCGCGTATCTCCGAGATATTTCCGGAAAACACCAAATTGAACTGGCACATTCACAGGAACTCTCCATGGCGCACAGTTTATGTCGTAGAACAAGCATTGAGACGCGTCAAAATTCTGATTTGTTTTGAAATGTTGGCTCAGAACCTAGATCGCTTGAATAAATACAAAGAACGGATCTCAAATCCGAAATCATCTCAAAATGAAGTCAATAGAAGTCATTATGAACCTTGAAGTTTTTGTCGATGAATCGCACCCGTAACTCAGGTCTTACCCACATCCGCCTTTCTCTCGAATCTCTTGAGGATTTATCGACTCTCTTACTCTCTTTTATCCTATTCACATCTTTATCCAAAGTCCACTTGTCTTCTTTTTCATAAGATATCCAGGATTCTTGTTTCGACTTTCGTTTTCTTTTCATCTCTTCTTGCTCTTCCAATTTCATTTTATTCCTTTCGTCAATTCGCTTCTTCTCTCGATCGTAATTTCGTTTGTCTGAATTGAAGCACAGAATTGAAAACTATTTGAATGCTTATGAAAGTGTCAAAAGTTAATAACTATTCACCGTCAATCCATTCATATATCATAGTTCTGTAATATATAATTGTCACTGATATCTGATGCAAAAAAAAGAGGTGAATGATTTTAAAATTAAAAGAAAAAATAACTTACTAATGCATTTCGCATCGCGTTCATATTCTTTCGCACTAATCACTTGAACCGCAAATCCACTCACACGAACATTGTTACCTTTGATCGCTAATTCCACTATCACACTCGCATTGTCTTCATCAAAACTCTGCACTTTACCGTAACTATCTCTGAAAGTAAACTATAAACTATTTTGCGTTCATGGATTCAACAACAATCACAAAAAAAACAATAGGCACCTGAACAAAAAAGCGTACGCAGAATCCAATTAGGACAACTGAGTTGATGTAAATACATAAAGATGATAGAGAATGCTATGTCAAAACCAAAAAGTTAGGAGAACAGTC
Source organism: Anisakis pegreffii (assembly GCA_035041965.1). Classification (NCBI taxonomy): domain Eukaryota; kingdom Metazoa; phylum Nematoda; class Chromadorea; order Rhabditida; family Anisakidae; genus Anisakis; species Anisakis pegreffii. The sequence goes on from JAPYMA010001139.1 coordinate 39,792, forward strand.
TAATGAAAATATCTTTTACGAAGAACAACTACCTGTGAGCACCACTCAAAATTTTCACATAGGAGAACTTCTTCAACGACCCAACGTCGGGATCTTTGCTACCACCTGTGACTTCACTTTTACCATTCTGCTTTCCCATGTTCACATCAGCACCGAGACCGAGTCCTTTTGGTCTCCTCGGTGGTAATTTCAACGGTACAACTCTGCAAACTTTTTTATCGATGTGATCAGAATCTTAACACTGAGTGCTGTATGAAACACATGCTAAAAGTCCAAGAATTCTAAACAAACTAGACCTCAAGCAAACGTAATCAGCAAGCAAACGTACACTGAACCGACTTAAACCTATATTGTTTCTTGAATTTTGAACATCGAAATGCTGCAATAAATTCCACATTAAAAATCACCTTTTATTGGTGAGTCCAATGCCTTCACCCTCCTTCCAGCCACATCCACGTAGTACCGCTAAACCGAATGATTCAACCGGAACTTGTTCGTAGTCTGCGTCTTCTGCGGTTATTTTCGACGTTAGTCCATCACTCGCATTCTCGTCAATTTTCTTCAATTATTTCGCAGACAATAAAGTATTTCTGATATACATTACAACAACACAGGTTGTTTTGAAATTTGCAACGACAGCTTAAATGTAACAGTCAAACCCTAAGATTCTAATCGTTGGCAACGTGAATTTCTTCTCAAAAGACGGTCTGAAATAGTAAATCACTCCAGAAACCCAACGAAGCGGTAGACCCGAAGAATTATTCAATTCGAATCTCTAATAAGAACCATTTTCGACCTTCGAAATACACAACAAATTACCTTAATTCCAGTGCTTGAAGATGGTGAAGAAGCCTCTTTCAGTAGTTCAAGTTTCGCTGCCTCTTCAGCACTTAATTTACCTTCGTTCATTAATCTTAACAACCTTTCCATACGCCAATCATTTTCTTTCACCATCGGTATCACGAGTCCATCTGACGATTTCTTCACGTCTTTTTCGTCGCTAAAAAATACAGCAATTTTATTCGAAGTCATCGAATCCGCAAAAGATGAAACATAAAGGCATGCTTATAGCTCATTGTCAATAAGCAAAAACCTAAGGTAGATTCAAATACGTACTCGACGATTACACCATCCTCGAAATGAGTCAACCGTAATTTTTTAGCATTTTCAACGAACACTCCATCACTCTCTTCATCGTCACTTTGCGATCGCTTTCCATCGTTCAATAAGTTGAGATCAGCATTGATAGCTGGTTGTTTCTTTTTGACACCGAATGATATTTTCATCGAATGATTCTTGCCGTTTGAAACAACTTCTTCAACAGATGCATTCATCTTTTGATTTGGTCAGTATATATTTCGTTGCTGCCTTGAGGTCCACCTGTAAACAGAGATGACATTTCGAATAAATTATGCGAAAGTATCGTCATATCATAATCGACTGAACGAAACCAACAAATACGTACGCTTTAACCAATTCAGTTACCAATCATGCAGAAAATCATGAAAGGCAGAGAGTGACAACAATATTAATCGAAAGACTGAGTCAGTCTTGAACTGTTTAGCAAGATCCACACTTCGTCGAAGGAAACACTGATTAAGAAAGAAGGGTTGTCAGACTTGAACTAAATTTCCACACCCCATATCGTGAGAAATTACGCATGTCACGCTGTTCAACAGAACGTTTGAGAAATGAAGCAACTCTTCACCCGCAGCGAGAAATTACGCCAAAAATTTTCACCAATTAAGGCAATCACATGCCACAAGACTATAAAGGAAATTCACGCGTACTCATTAAGTTTATGCCCGACTGAGTAGCGGAGATCCTACGTCAAGGCGTCCTTGGGCCCGGCATGTTGAGTCCAGATTTTCGTTAGACCTTATGAAGCAAAATTTCTGGTGAATCTATCAAACTTAAGGCGAGCCATAGCCAAGTTAATTTCAGCACTTTATCAGTTTTCAGCTTCCCAATTACTACTCCTCATACTGGCTGGGGAGTTTTTGCAACTGTCTATTAGATGAATACTTTATCCGTTCTCAAAGATAGTCGTGATCATATCTACAGTCTTATTGTTCGCTATGCACCTGTTTTCAAGTTGCACCAGTTCATGCACTATGATGCTAGTGTTCTTCGGTCGAACTTGGCTCTAGAAATGCACTTTGTGACTTTTTTGGATTCACTGACAAGTCGTCGTCGAGTGAGTACTGCTCGTTGTATTGTCTGCAAAGGCTCGATATGGCAGCATGCTCCTCACCAAGTTTGTGCAGTGGACGACGCGTCAACGGGAAGGGTATAGAAATTTGATGATAAATCTATATATGTTGCAGTGGGTGCACGCACGGTGCTAATTGAAAATCGGTTAGAGTGCGTTAGAGTAGTGCAAACAGACAAAGAGAACGCAAATTCGGAGAATAAGCGAATTTTATATGAATCGTTGTTCAATTTAATGGTTTCATTCGGGGCTTTGACGTTGTTGTGTGAACACAGAAATGAATGAAAACGTAACTAACGTGTGATTGTGTTGTAGTATTTCAATCAATTTTTATGTGCTTTTGATAGGCACATTTCAAGAAGGGAAGTTAATCGCTGTTGATTTCATTGTTGCTATTGATTGTGTGTGTGTGAAGAAGTTATGCGTTATGGTTGGAGAGGAGCGACGAAGAATCTTGAAAATTGAAAAGTAATTTACTTTGACTTTATTTTATGCAATCTCTTTTTTTGTTATAAAATTTGTTTTGTTACAATCGATGCGATTAAAACTATGCTGAGTATGATAGTAGCTGTGTTAGAAATAAGTGATCATTATATGATCACAGGTTATCTTAAGATTATTATCAGCCAGTGAATCTCGTGTCATGTGCTTAGTTCGCGCATCATTTATGCCTGCTGACAACACTGTCATCCAGCAATTGTTTCAATGAATAATTGTACGGAAGTGTAAAATTATTGGTGTGAAAATGTATGCTTCATGTTCTTTTCATATTACATATTGCCCTTTAAATCTCGAAAAGTTTCTAGTACATTGTTGAAATAGCGCCTTACATAGTGTAGTGATTAGGGAGTGTTTAATTGTAAACTGTTGCATTGGTTGATCACTTTCCTTGAGAAGAATGTCTCACGATCAGTTGAAATTACAGTGAAGTGGTGCAGGAGGTTGTGAAGCAGTATGCTGACGGTCTTACAAGTCTAAGAAAGGCTGTGAAAGAGGTGCAAGATAGAGCTGGAATGACCATTTCTCCGGCTACTATCTCGAAATACGCTCGCGGCAAAGTAAGTATTCATATCACCTTTTGTTCCTCTTTTAGCTTTTGCTAAGGAAAACAACCAGATCTGATTAATTCATAGATCAGTTTAACTGCATTCTAATGAAATTATTTAAACCTAATCTTGGCTTCTGCTTAAATTCCTGGTCAGTTCCATTCGTAGTGCTTACAGACTGAAGTTAGAGCACTGAAATTTGCATTATTAATGAAAACTGAGTTTTTCGCTATCAGAAAAACAGTTTTGCAATCCTTTTTTCGAATAAATTTTTTACGGTAGACCGTGGGATGCACTTCTCAGCTATTGATCAACACTCATTAAGAATTTTGTCATTGAATATGGTGCACACTCACTTGATTACAGACAGACGTAATGGATGAGAGTTCTGGAACTGGAAATTTGGATATAACACTCTCACAAAAACTTCGTAGGACGGTGCTGAATATTCGTGAAGGTGACTATGTACGTCAGTATTGCTCAGCGAACGGCCTAGATGGACGAAACATCAAGTATTATAAGTGTCAAACATGCCATAAGTTGAAGCTGAGAGGTGGCACAAACACAGTGCCATATATCTGTGTACGTCAAGGAGAGATTGTCAGTAATGCGCATCCGATTCACGACGAACGTTGTCATCCGATCAGATTGGAAGAAGCAGTGGCGGTGGCTGAAGATCGAGAGGCTAGATTACGCGTTCGTGAGGGACAAGAACCTCGAACTGCTTTTAATGAGGTCAGTGGAAACAAATACATTGCTGGTGGTTCGGTTGTTGGAATCATTCAGAAATTTTGGATGTCAACTCCAGAATCGAATCATTCGATTTGTATTTGAATTGTATAGGCTCAAACTAAGTGCAAGCGAAATGCTTGTTAAGTGTTTCATTTATTCGTTCAGAGGTGCCTTTTCTGAACTCTTATGCACATTCTTCAATCGTATGGTGAATACCAAAGCTCTCATAGCTTCCTAGCAGCATCCTTCGTCACTCGTTTTTCTCATCGGAAAAGTCTTTACTCAAAATCCCTTTAATTGAAAGTTGTGCGATAGTTCATTGGTGTTTGCTGATAGTTGCAAAGATTTGCATATGATGTGTTTGTTGAGCAATTCCAAGAGAATAGTATGTCGTTTCATCGATAACATTTCATCGATGGTGTTGTTGTTGAAGGCATTCCATCGTTGCATCAATCTGGATAATACGTATAAAGTGAACGATTACCTTCCGTTATGGAAGAATATTAAACGATCATACTATCGACATCGCAAAGTGCAACAACCGAACGCACAACCGCCACCGAACCCGACCGGAATGGAGGATGTTGTGGATCAAACAAACGGCCGTGCTCCAATGCCAGTTGAGGATGATAGGTGCTTAGTGATCTTATTATAATCTTATCTTTTCACTCCTTTCTTCCTTATCGTCTCCATTTGACTGGATCTCGTCATTAGCCGAAATCGTTCCTTCGCTGAATTTTTTCAATACGTTGCTCAGCGATCAAACCCACCGTTAGAATTCATCGCACATATAAAGTCATCAAACGACATTTGCTAAAATCTTGAGTGAACGAAATATTTGTTTCGTTTCTTCATCCGTTCTTTCTGCTCAAAAAAAAATCACGCTGAATTGTGATCCAGTTTTTCCGTATGCAAATAATTTATTCTCAAAGTGGTGAAAATAATAATGATTTTCAGTTTCGACTTTCTGGAACGGATCGGGTTTGAAGGATTCACTAGTTCAGTGGCAACAAGTTCAAACGAACCGATTATCGATGATAAAACAATAGTTGAAGAACAGGTGCCAATACAGACGGAAACTTGCGATGAACCACCGCGTAAAAGGGTCAGTCAGTTATGGACTTGATTCATTTCAAATATCGATATGAATTAAATGATTGCAAAGTTAACCAAAATCGAATTAAAAATCCAGTTTCGATTCGGTTGCCCGAATGATGATGCTTATGCAATTTGTGCTCAATTTATAGGAAGAATATGAAATCGGATTTCAGTCGCGTGCTCTGAAAGACTCAGGTGGTGAGATTTTGGAGATGACACTGTCACAGAAACTGCGCAGAACGGTGCTAAACATTCGTGAGAATGATGAATACGTGCGTCAGTATTGCTCAGCGAACGGTCTAAACGGCAAAGATATGCAATACTACAGATGTCAAACGTGTCATAAACTAAGACTTCGTGGTGGCACTAATATAGTGCCGTACATAACGGTGCGTCGTGGTGAGATTATCGGCAATGCGCATCCAACTCACGATCAACGCTGTCAACCGGTAAAACTTGAAGAGGCGATGGCCGTAGCGGAAGATCGTGAGGCAAGACTACGTATTCGTGAAGGTCAACTACAGCCCAGAGATGCTTTTAGTGAGGTACCGCCTTTATCTCAGCACTCCTACCAATCGTACACGTATGGTGCGCAAATTTTATTTTTAACAATGTATCCGATATTGTTCAGTGGATAATTTATTCATTACCACTATCAGTTATTTCATACTTTCGCAATGTACAATACATTTTAGAAATAATTATCTCACATGTGAACATAATCAAATTTGAAAAGATGGTGAATGAAAAGGACTTTAGTACCACTTTTTAGGCATTTTATAGATTGCGTTTGTGAATGCGTTGATAACAAGAATGTAGGGTGTTTCGATACTTCAGATATCTTTGATTGTATATGAAGCAAAGTAATTATGTGACGCTTGCAGGCATTTCATAGGTGTGTTGATTACAAGAATAATAAAGTAAACGATTACACACCGTTGTGGAAACGAGTGAAGCGAGCATATTATCGACATCAACAAGTACCGTCGACATCCTCGTACCAGAATGATGTGCCATCGACGACTACTTTGATGGATCAACCAATTGATGCCGATGATTTTAAACCGCAAAATCCATCTCCTTATCACGAGTTACCACTGTCCTTATCAACGTTGTGAATATTTTACGATCAATGCCAAAGTATAATTTAGAGCAGGGTGGGTAAACTTCATAAATTTTATGCGTTCTAATCAACCACTTCAATTATGTTGAGGCCGGCCCGAATAGATAAATTGTGAACGATGATTGATAAATATTCAGTTAGAAACATTTCCAGAAACTTTTTTTTTTCGTAATTTCCTTGGCCAAGTTGAGTCGGATGGATCATGTTGCTTCGAGAGCTGTGCTCTGCCAATGTTCGCTTCGAAGCAACGATTTTTCTTTGGGGTTTTTAAATTTGTGTTGCCAGTTTTTATTCTTATCCATAATTGGTTTCAATTGTTTCAGATTTCTTGTGCACCAATCATCATTAGTCCTTTTTGTGTTTACTTATGACAATAATTAAAACAATACACCTATATTACGCGTTAAATTGACCTTTTGTAAATAACATTTAAAAACCGCTGTCTATTTTCCATGCGGTTTTGGATTAACATTGTATGTGTGTTGATAAGTTGACCTGAAAATTATGTGCGCAGAAATTGACGGTTTTGATGCACTCAAATTGAATGTTCATGTCATTTAGCGATGAGCTTATTGGTTTGGTTGTACAAGTGGGCTTAATTCGTAGTAGTCGTAGTTCAACAAATCTGTTTGACGATTAGTTTTGAAATTCAAGTAGTCAAATAGTTTTGAAACTTATCATTTCCTTTATTTTGATGTTTTCGTTTCCTTGTCTGTATTCTTTTATTGTTTAGCCTTGATTATAAATCTCTCATTTATGATGGGCAGTGAATTTAACATTTTTACGCGATAATATTATCGTTTCAGTTTAATTGCTTTCGTTCGATTGATCAGTTTGGCAGTCAGTTCACCGATAGTATGTAACAGATTTGATTTCATTGTTTATTACTTCTTGTGGCATGTATTTAATCCTATAATCAGTACTCATTTCGATCTATTATAATGATAACGTTGTTGATCATATTTATCAGTGTTCTTTCCGCTCCATCAGCTGTTGTTTTGTGTATTTGTTCCGCTTGATTTCTGACTTTACCGTATTCGCTGTTTTATAATTCCGTTCCTCTTTCGATAAACGTGTGATGGTGTTCCTCTGATCGCCTCTCATCTCTTCCCATCAACGATCCCAAACGAATACTCGAACGAGCAAACTTCATGAAACGAACGCTGCAAACGACTCATCACGTAACTTTGAATTGTAGTCGTTTCTCTGATGAAATTGTATACATGTACTACATTCGGTGATACCGGCATAAAATTAATCCAGTGCCGATTGAGTGAAATGAGTGGACGGTGACAAAAGGTAGTTTCTTAAGTCTGTCAAGGGCTGCTGAATGAATGAGTGTTTGTCATCCATCGAAACTAGGCAAATTAAGAGAACAGGATGGGCCGGAATACATAAATCAACAAATGGTTTCGCTGAAATGAAAGGAAGGGTCGTAAACCTGAATTCGGTCTAAGAGAGCAACGAGGAAATAAGTTTTCACATACGGTTTTCCTTTACCTACATTGCAAACGAGAACGAGAAAATTCTCAAACAAGAACGTAGAATAGAGAGTAGAAAAATTCTCCTCAGTGTTTCTCCGTCAAAACCGGCACTATTTCGAAGTATTGCGTCTTCTGTGTCAAAGAGTTTGTCCAAAAGCACTATTTTGATGTCAAAACTTGCTAACGTTTGCTATCGCCTACTAAAATGCCCACTGGAACCAACCGAAATTGTCTCCTGAACATAAATGAATGATTACTCCTGAAACGCCAGTTAAGTTAACGAGATCCAATTGAGGTGAACAAGTGAACACTATTCAGTGCAACTCATTCACTTCCATTCGATGGGCAGTTAATTTACTGCTATTAAGGATTATTATTATTAGTATGACAGGTGAACGTACACCTTGTTGATACCTGATTAGCATCACATGCGAGATCAGATGCATAGATAAGGTGACATCGATTCATTCCTAAACAATGAACGATCACTAACGTCAAGTAGACAATTGCAATCATCACATTACCACTCACACCGAATACCAGTATGAACGTGAAGAAAGCGATCATCGCGATGTTTTTGACCATTTGTTACTGAATGCGATTCCTGAAAAACAACTGAACGACACAACTAAATCACATATTTGTTCTTATGTAATGAACACTGACTACAGGCATATCCATTCGCTGCCCATCCTCCTCATAATTTTGTTCTCCTCTGTTTTTAACGTTTTGGAAATGCTTTTAATTGACAGTATCATTAATCGTATGCAGTGATGTTTCTGTACAACACTTTGCACAAATTGTTCTATTCTATTCTATTTTGCCCTTAGTTGTCCTGTTCCATTCTGTTTATCCAAGTGACACACTGATCTGTTCTATTTCTTCCAACAGAACAGGAATAGTACGTTTGACTGGGATATAAATCTCACTAATCGTATGATAAATAATCAACTCTTCTGTCGTCTTCCCAATTCGACTTTCCAACAGGTCATGCCGTCATGTTCTCATTGTTATCCTCACCTTATGATTGAATCGATGCAGTGATCAATACGGAACGATTGTTTTTAATCTTATTGGATTACTTAAAAGCCTTCGATACCGTCAGCCATCAAAAGCCGTTAAAATTCTTATGGCATTCTAGGTGGAATGTTCAAATGTATTGGAGGCAGTGATGGGCACGCTGATGAAAATTAGCAGTTCAGCTAATCGTTAATTTACCAAAAAAATTGTTCCACTGAAAATTTTAGTCCGATATGTGATCTTTTCGCGAATGTGCCGTTAATCGATGCAAGAAGCGATAATTTTCGCTGAAACGCTGTTGCGCAAAAATTAGTCCGCTAATCGCCGCTTTCAAATGTTCCCTCGAAATTCGCAATTCCATCGCTTATTTATGCGGCAAAACACCTGTAAACATTTGCAAAACATTTTTTAAACCATTGATAACGCCAGTAAAAAAATTTTTATTAAACCATTCAACAATAGATAGCAAATCCAACAATAAGCACCATTCCACAGCAAAAACAAACTTTGACACTGAGAAAATAATCAAACGACGACAACTGCAACATTCACAAATAAAAAGCAAACAATTGGTAGCAGCAGCATCCTACATGCCACTTTCGCATTCCCTTTTAAAAGCATCAACACACCGACATTAACTGTATTTCATACGAGATTCTGTGTCGTTTGAATCTTATTGTATGAACTGGCGCAATCCCTGCGTGGTGAAAGACAGTGATTATCATCACACTTATACATAGTAAAGGTTTTAAAATGAATCCGCCGAACTACCATCTCATCTCATTAAGCTGTTCAACTGCTCAGTTCTGAAAAAAAGAATTGTATGCAAACTGAAAAACTACTGTACAACAAATATGGCTTTCTGTGGCTCCATTTCCAATGTGGCTTTCTCAGCTAAAGAACATTGTGGTCTTATCAAAATTGAATGTCTCATACGTGTACACTTTATGTGTTGATTTCATAAAAGTGATTGGTTCGTTATCCACACCAAAATTCTCCCTAAAACTACAAGCATATGTTGTCCGATGTTATCTGTCCAATTTTTTACACGAACCATTTTCAATCAATCCAAATTGGCGATTCATTCATTCCGTCAGAATGCATCTGTAGTGATACTCCTCAAATACACCGGCAGTGGTTTTCCTGATTGGAGGCAATTAATTTTGAAGGTGAGGGCGACATATCTATGGATGTGGGCGTACTGGTTTAAGCAGGCAGTGACTGAAGCTGTTTGTTAAGGTATTGCGATGTTAAATCTATATGTTCAATGAAGATTGAGTCCGTTATGATCGCGCACGTTCTGATCAGTGGCCGAATTGAGCACTTTCTGGGACAGTTCAAGTGTCCGTTTTTCACTCAAAAAGAAGGCATAAGCAGAGAAATTGATTGCGCTAATTTGCTTACGGTGACGTCTGCATTATTTGAAAATGAATAGCTGCTGTGCGTGGATCAGAGTTGTGTTGAATGGAAAGTTATTCATTTCTGTCCATTGATTTTGATAATTTTCGAGGAGATTGGCTACGTGGACGTCTGCTCAATTGAATCTGATGGTTTCGGTACATTTTTCGTTCACAAATGAGATACAACAAATTGTATGATCTACGAATAATCAATATTTGGATATTTGCATCGTATTTGAATGCAAATTCTATCATTTTGGAAAATAATTCGATTGGTCGGAAAGTGGCACTATGACACGCTCACATCAAACTGATTTAGATGGATTCTCATTCTTTTCAGACGTGTTCTATTCACTCTTTATAACTGTTACATGCGAATATCGTTCTCTTGATGGGTTTTTCTCATTCACTTCGTCTAATTGCAATTCACAGTTCGAATCAATTTCTTATTCTGTAGAATATACTATTTGCTGGATACGTTGACGAGTGTTAGCAGCCGAAAACAACAATACAACAATCGAATATTATTGCTCAACAACGTTCGACAGTCAAACTGATCAATTACAGAGTGTATTTGATAGAATGAGAATATGACTTTAATTGTTGAGCGAAATGAATGAGAAATTAGCAAAACAGAACATTTTTGGTGATAAAAGCTATGAGAGTGATTGTAGCAGTAAGGAAAAGAATGAAAACCCTGTTAGGCCCGGACGATCTAGTGATACTCAGAAAATAGGAAAATGAAGAGTGTTGTCATCAACTAACCGCATTTACATACCCCAGTTAAAAAACACTATCACAATGGCGTTCTTAATAACAAGATAACTGCACGGAATACTAATTTCCCGACCCCCTCCACTACACCTTGATCCTTCCAAATTACACAAAATGGGTGATTTCATCCCGTACGAGAAGCACTGGCTTAAGAGGTAAGGAAGAAGTAATACCAATTTCTTGACATAACAACAGCACGAAAAATACTAATTACCCCTCAACACCTCCAAATTACCCAAAATGGGTAAATTTACCTCCTGTGAGAACCGCTGGCTTAAGGCATACGTTCACTTAATGCCTAAGGTTGTGTACTTAGCATAAAGCTCTCAAAAATCCCGTTCAGACATCTCAAGTTCGAACATCGTTTCGATACTCGGTTAATTGGTAGATAGTTTACGAGCATTTGAAAAAAAAACGACTCGTTGGTCTTAATGTCACTGCTGCACCTTGAAGCTTGAAGCTGCATCTGTCACTGCTAATTTACTATGAATTTGAGCATTGCTCAGTTCAATCACTGAGGAATTTTTAGTGCGGGCAAGATGAATTCACTGTGATCGTTTTGAAATGCAATGAACATGCTGAAAAGGTTATCAACATTTTTTGGAGTTAGAAGGTATGTAGTTAGAAGGTGATTCATCTACTTTAACAGTGGAAGATGTGTTAATCCGAGAATTTTCAATCCAGTTGAGCATTTAATCTAGAATGCCACAAGAATTTTGTTTGCACGACAGTTTTCGATGGCTGACGGTATCGAAGGCTTTTGAGTGATCGCTACAGACCACAACCGCACATGTCTTATTGATTGTTGCATTGATCCAATTCTGAAGTGAGGATATCGTAGAATGAGCAGTTGAAAATCCAAAGGATGATTGAAGTTTGTTATTTATCATATGATTAGGGATGCTCTCTATTGAAAGCATTTCCAAAACATTACAATATAGGGGATCAAACTTATGGGTGAACAGATTCTGCACATGATTTCTTACGAAAGGAAGGATTTCCCACAATACCATCTTATTTTCCACATTACCATCGCTTTTTCGAAGTGACGGTAATGTGGAAGATGAGATGCTCCGCTAGAAAATCGTAGTCAGTGCAAGTGAAATAGCCGAATCCGTTCGCTTCACAAGTAGTGAGATAAGGTGTCAGGTGTAAGTGTAACCTTATTTTTCAGTTTATCAAAATTGGTTTGCAAACGGATTCAATGTTGATCTTTACGTTCTGAGTATGTTAGTAAACAGGGGAAATGGAGCAAAAAGTAATGCTGGTTGCTAAACGCTTTCTTGAAGTTATAAACGGACCACATTCATGTGCGCTATCCGTTACTAACCGTAGAGTGATTGATCATTATGCAGCGAATGAATACCGTGATGACACTTCAATTTGTTGCTTAATTAACGATGCGACCGTTTATAATTTAATTTACTGAGTGATTTTAATGTTGTGATGAATATTCAGTGATCATTATTAATAAATTATTAATATTATATTTCGCATCACATCTCATCAATTACCTAGCCACTGGTCACTGATGTCATAACGTTTGAGTTGATACGACTTAGATTACTTGAATTACTGCCTTTGTGGATCGTCGACCATCTGCACAGTAGTCCACATATTCTGACTGAACGTTTCCTTCGCACACTGAATCTTTCTGTGACTCAATATAGGTATGTTGAAATAAATTAATCACAAGACTGATCGCTTAGTTCATTGTTTTTAAACTGATTGATGAACCGTGCGAATTTCACTTAATAAGTTGCTTTTTTTTCTAGCGCAAATCATCATTTTCATTGTCGTTATGCAATATCTGTATTTGCAGCAAGCAGACCTGATTAACTTGTGTTTTAAGTGTTTTAACTGTGGTAACCATACCAACCGTTACTTTTCCATCAGTGAATGTCTAGTTGACCGACTGAAAACAATCGTAAAATTAGAAAAGTTTCAATTCATGTGATTGGCTCACTGCAGAACTAGGTTGAGTTCCGTACAATATGATTTCTTAGAACCCATATTCGCAGAATTCCTAGCGTTTTGCAGGAACAAAGTAGCAATATCTGATGATAGCAGGGTTTTAAAACGCTAAAATTTCGATGTTCAAGTTGAAACACACACCGATTCCACTTGTTTTTGGTGTTAATTTACGCAGAAAAGTGCGCTGCTGATCGTGAGTTGCTAAGCGAAATGAGACTGAAATGATTCAAAAATTGTGAATATGAATGAACTGGGAACTGTCGATGTGTACTCCATGATAAGAATATTATTGAAATCAAAGAAAATGTGATGTTTTATCAACTTCCGAAATCCCGGTGCTTTCAACAAAAAAAAAGATTTATGATTCGAAGATCGCTATCCCGGGATTACCAAATCCCTTGCGAACTCTAGATGAAACTTTTCAGTTGTTTTGATTTGCTGATCATTTTTGATCAATTCATTCTTGTTGATCGACCATAACAATACCAATACCAGTAACTTTCATTCGCATTCCCAAATAAGTATTATCATTACACTTAATTTTGGCCGCAACCGACACTACGTTCACCACCTCAAGAAAACGTCACTGGACGAAAAACAAAACACATTTGGGACAGGCAGCGAATGGATATGTCAGTGGTCATTAGATGCGCGACTCAATTCTCTTGTTAGCATTTTTCAGGAATCGCATTCAATGAGAAATGTTCGAAAAAGTCGCCATGATCGCTCTCTTCACGTTCATTATAATATTCGGTGTGAGTGGTAATGCGACGGTTGTAATTGTTTACTTGACGTTAGTGATCATTCATTGTTTAGGAATGAATCGATGTCACCTTATCTATGCATCTGATCTCGCATGTGATGCTAATCAGGTATCAACAAGGTGTACGTTCACCTGTCATACTAATAATAATAATCCTTAATAGCAGTAAATTAACTGCCCATCGAATGGAAGTAAATGAGTTGCACTGAATAGTGTTCACTTGTTCACCTTAATTGGATCTCATTAACTTAACTGGCCTTTCAGGAATAAGAAATTGCGTAAACACTTCATAGCTTCGATAAGTTTGGCGTTATTTGGAACGTTTGGCTCGATGTTCTATTCCATAAGCCTATATCACTATTTAATTGACGAAAACATGACTGGAATAAGTAAGTGAATCATGTCTATGAACGCATCTTTATTCCAATCCCTTATGTGCAGTTATACTCAGCGTTTTATTCAAGCGACTTCAGACTTTGTATCTACCTATAATATACTTACAACCACGTTGGTTTTATTAATCACGAACAGGAATTTTTGAAAGTTTAGACGTTTCAATGGCTTCAACTATTGACGTTTCCATTTCAGTTAAACTGCTCTGTTCCCGTCCTATTCCAGGGACTAGGACGGGAATGGAAGAACTCGACTGGAGAGAACACTTTCTTAAAAGACAGCCACGGAAATGTCATAAGTTTCAACGAGTCCTCTTAGTAGCGAGTGTGTGAATGGTTAGTATTTGATTGGTTCCAAACTCAACAAGCCTCATGCACACCTCACAAACTGAATCGCACTGTGTAAGCGACAAAATAACAATGTTGATAATAAATTCTGAACAATCAAATAGATTCTCGACAGTCAAACAATCAGTATTCAATCAACTATCAGAAGTTCGAATCATAATTCGAAAAGTTTCAGCTTGCAATCTGATCGGATTCGCTCTTTCTACACTCGCAGTGGGTACAATTCATCAACTGGCACTTCTCTCGTATGGTAGGTGCTTCGAGAATTTTTATTTTCAATTCATTCATGCATTCATACGTTTACACCTCAACTTGGTGGTACTGTGCGATTGATATTAAAATATTGCTAGTGAATTAAAATCGAAAAATAATAGAAATAGTGGAATTGTTGACAGTAACTGAATTAAGTGAACCTGTTAGCGCTTGCTCAATTCACCGACTAGTTGGAATAAATCTGTGAATATTTTTAAGAACGGTACTTGGCGACCGTTCATCCATTCACACTTCGAAGATGCACGATACAGCATAAGCTGCTAGCCGTTGCATTTACAGTTCTGTGTACACTGTGCACTACTATTCCACCGTTGATCGGCTGGAGTCGGTTCGTGATCATTGGAAGAGAAGGCAGATACTGCACGTGAGCTCATTGATTTAAGCGTAATTTCCCTCTCAGAAAAAAAGGATCATTAATAATCTTGTTTTGTTCTTATCGTACTCAGTGCGAGGAACTGGTGTTTTATGAAACAACAAACTTCTTAGTTAATCAATAGAATTTTATCGCCCTCCAAAAATAATTTGAATTTGTTGGCTCAAAATGTTTGCATGAAACGTTCCAAAAGGCGATTACAGTTTATACGTCTATGTTATACATATTGTCAAGCGAATAAATATTATTATTATTATCGCATTCCACTTCGAATCGTTTGATGGATTCCAGATTCGACTACGTGAGTAAAGACCTGAATTCGCGAACTTATCTGCTAACGCTGTTCATGAGTGCTTATGTGATTCCAGCCATTATCATCATTGTGTGTTATATCAACATTTATCGCGAGGTCACTCGTTCGTCGTCGACTGATGTTCAAAGCGCTTCATCTAAAAATGTTTATCTTTTAATCACACTCTCAAACTCAGGTTTATTCCTGTCAAAAATCTTATCATCATGAGCATAGTCAAGATTTGATGTTTGCAGTAAGATACGCTCAGCTCTTCAAATTATCCTCCCTTCATATACCAACTTTTGCTAGATGGATTGATGATGATCCACAGTGCCCTTTCCTTGGTAATGTTCGTTATGCGACAGACAGTAACGAACGAACGTTTCATTTTACAAAATCCTAAAACTGTTCAGTCATTTAAAAGGCATTCATTCAATGATAATCAGTGATTTCATAAGGAACATTCAGAGTTCCGTGAGATCGAATATCTCCTTCAAACGGTCCGTCGGATCCAATACTTCGGTCCAACAGTCAATCGGTCACTTTTCTGCGCAAAGAGATCGGACATTTCAAAGAAGGCTAACGCGCATTGTGCTCGCAGCCATTTTAACGTTTATGGTTTCGTGGACTCCTTATGCTATCGTACGTTATTGGTGAAAACGAGCGATTTCAGATACTCATTTGTTTCCGAAACTAAATAATCGTTTCCAGTTGGCGGTTATCTGGCAATTCGTGGGCAACGAAATTCCACCGAGGAAATACATCCTAACGAGTGTTTATTTTGCCAAGGCATCTGTCGTTTGGAACCCAATCATTTACGGACTGAACGATCGACAATTTCGGTTGGTTCCAATAGGCATTTTAGTGCGCGATTGGAAATGTTAGCAAGTTTTGACATCGGAAAAGCGCTCCTGGACAAATTTTTTGACACAGAAGACGCTATACTTCGAAATTCTGCCGGTTTTGACGGAGAAACACTGAGGAGAATTTTTTTACTCTCTATTCTGCATTCTTGCTTAAGAATTTTCTCGTTCTCGTTTGCAATATAGGTAAAGGAAAACCGCATGTGAAAACTTATTTCTTCATTGCTCTCTTAGACCGAATTCAGGTTTACGAACCCTCCCTCTCATTTCAGCAAAACCGTCTGTTGATTTATGTATTCCGGTCCACCCTATTCCATTAATTTGCCCACTCTCGATTAGTGACAAACACTCATTTATTCAGCAGTCCTTCCCAGACTTAAGATACTACCTGTTGGCAGTGTCCACTCATTTTACTCAATCGGCAATGAATCAATCCAAAGCCGGTATCACTGAATGCATTACATGAAAACAATCTCCTAAGAGAAACGACTACAATTCAAAGTTACGTGATGAGTCGTTTGCAGCGTTCGTTTCATGAAGTTTGCTCGTTCGAGTATTCGTTTGGGATCGTTGATGGGAAGAGATGAGAGGCGATCAGAGGAACACCATCACACGTTTATCGAAAGAGGAACGGAATTATAAAACAGCGAATACGGTAAAGTCAGAAATCAAGCGGAACAAATACACAAAGCAACAGCTGATGGAGCGGAAAGAACACTGATAAATATGATCAACAACGTTATCATTATAATAGATCGAAATGAGTATTGATTATGGGATTAAATACATGCCACAAGAAGTAGTAAACAATGAAATCAAATCTGTTACATACTATCGGTGAACTGACTGCCAAACTGATCAATCGAACGAAAACAATTAAACTGAAACGATAATATTATCGCGTAATAATGCTAAATTCACTGCCCATCATAAATGAGAGATTTATAATCAAGGCTAAACAATAAAAAAATACAGACAAGGAAATGAAAAATTTCAAAGCAAAAAAAAAAGATAAGTTTCAAAGCTACGTGGTCATGCGAACTTTATTCATCAAACGGATGTGTTGAACTCCGAAAAATTATGGTGGAAAAAATTGAAAGATATCAAAACAAAACTATCTCACAAGCAAACAAATACGCTCAGATCTAGTGACAACCGTTTCATGAACCTGCCGGTGAAAATCCTTAAAAATCGCAATAACTAGGGGAAGATTCGTGAAATGGTCGATATTTCCTCACAAGTTGAGGAGATATAGGCATTTTATTAATACTATCTCGGGTGCTAGATTCAAGGCTACCGTAAGCTCAATTTTGCCCACTAACATATGAATTTTTTTGCATCAGTCCTTCCAGCTGGATCTCCTCATTCACGAAAACATATATTTTGTCGTGCAATTTTGTTATCCTGAGCAGACATGGCCATTTTCTGGGTATATGTCTCAATTCAATAGCGCAGTCGCGCTCGTTCATAGAAATTGATCACTATAGAGCAATCACTACGTTCATATTAGCAATAAGCGGTTTGGGATTTTCGAGCTAATCGTCTTCTCAGGTTTGCCAGGAAACATGCGAATTTCTTTTCTCCGTTCGATCCAGCAGAACTTCTAGATTCAGAATATTATTAATTTTACTGAGCAATTTGGCTTGGTTGAGGAGATATAGGCATTATATTAATAATATCTCGAGTGCCACCTTCAAGGCTACCGTCTTCTCAAGTTTGCCCAGTAACATATGGATTTTTGTGCATCAGTCGATCCAGCTGGATCTCCTCATCCAAAAAAACATATATGTTGTCGAACGATTTTGCTTTCGTGAGGAGCTATGGCCATTTACTTGGACCTATCTGTATGCTATAGCGCAGTCGCGCTCATTCATACAAATTGATCACTATAGAGCAATCGATACGTTCATATTAGCAATTAGCGGATTGCGATCTTCGAGCTAACCGTCTTCTCAGGTTTGCCCGGAAACATGTGATTTTCACTTCATAGATCGATCCAGCAGAACCTCTAGATTCAGAATATTAAAAATATTAGTGACCAATTTGGCTTAGTTGAGGAGATATAGGCATTATATTAATAATATCTCGAGTGCCTCCTTCAAGGCTACCGTCTTCTCAAGTTTGCCCAGTAACATATGAATTTTTTTGCATCGGTCGATCCAGCTGGACCTCTTCATCCAGAAAAACATATATGCTGTCGAGTGATTTTGCTTTCCTGAGGAGCTACCATTAGCATAAATTTTACATCTTGCAGAACAATTTTTTCATATAAACATATACATTGCCTAGTTTCGGAAAATATGCATGTTGCCTAGTTCCATAAAAGTATATATGCTGTAGAGCGATTTTGCAAACTTCTCTTACTAGGAAACCTCACGAAGTTACCCCCGCCATTCGGAATGAGGCTATATCATATTGTAGTGCTCGTGGAGCTAATCATGAATATCCAAGAAATTTTTGCAATGAACAAGGGGGACGCGAGTCATGACGCGAAAAAGATTTTCAGTGTAATGAAGTGAGTTTCTAAATTTCCATGGGGCATTGGTGGCTTGGCCTGGCGAGTAGTGCGCCAGCATCAAGCGTGAGGCCCGGTGGTTCGGTTCCAAATGCTTGCGCAACTTTTTTCTTATACATCTATAGCACATCCAAGCAGCGATGATGTTATGCTGCCCTCCCCAAAAATTCTTTCCTTGTTTGCGCCGATATTTATGTTTTTTTTGGTTTTTTAAAATTTAATTTTGCGATTTTTTTCCTTTTTTGTATGTGTTCGTAATGGGTATGCCTGTTTACAACAAAATCATGAAAACACAGATGTAGATTACAACAAGAACATTTAACAAATGATAAAACATCACAATTAATTATATCACATTCTCGAACTACGTAGTGTGGAAAACAGGCTTGAACCGGAGTTTCAAATTGTTATGGAGGTTGTTCAATATATACGCAAGCATACCAAGAATACTTGTTGAATTCTCGAAACTTCGGATTGCAAAATTAGTTGAAAACCACTTCGAGAATGCATAGAATATTTTCTCGTCGGTAGATCAAGAAATCGATGTCGTGAATGCCGTTCCATGACAGTTCAACAGAACACAATAATGAGCCTAGCCCAATCGCCCGTAAGCGAGATCGCCCGACAAAATATGTATTGTTCGGAATGCAGGGATTCTGCTTGATCGATGCTGCGAAGAAATTGATATGTTACTGGTCAAAGCTGAGAGTACGGTAGGTTTGAATGTGCCAACCCCTATAGCATCAGAAAAATAACTATATCTCCTCGCAGAGGCAGAATTTTCTGGTGAGTTTTTCATTTCTAGAAAGCAGAGATTCTGCTCAATCGAACGATGCAAAAACATCAATGTGTTTCCGGGTAAACTTGATAAGACAGTAGGCTTGAATATATCAAACCCATATTTCTATAGTAATGTATAATATGCATTGATCTATAGTGTTCAAATGCATTTCAATGAGCACCACTGCGCTATTTGAGATAGCTTCAACTAAATGGCTATATCTCCTCAACTAAGCAGAATCGCTCGACAACATGTATATTTTTCTGAATTCCGAGATTCTGCTCGACCAATTGATGTGAAGAAATTAATATCTTACTTGTCAAAGCTAAGGGTACGGTAGGCTTAAATGTGGCAACCCCTATAGCATCTGAGAAAATTGCTATATCTCCTCGCTGAGGCGAATTTTTTCGACGAACTTTTCATTTTCAGAAAGCAGGGATTCTGTTCAATCGAATGTTGTAAAAACCTCATTAGGTTGCTTGGCAAACCTGGGAAGACGGTTGGCTTGAATATATCAGAACTATAGCTGTATAGTAATGTATAACATAGTAATGCTTTTCATTGCAGCAATTGGCGGATTACGACCGCCTTATCCACTGGTGAGGATGTATCCGCTTTGCACGTTTAACTGGCAAAGCATTGGTAAATTTTGTCGTCTATGGATTTGCTTCAGTTTGCATCAGTATGCATCTGATTTACACTGCAAAATCTTAATCCATTGGGAAGTAGAAATGAGATGCATTCATATGCATCTCACTTACTGAGCACAATCTGCTAACATTGTGCTGTATGCATTCAGTTCACTGAGATGCATATTAATGCAAAATGAATTGAATGTATCTCTATGCATTGAATGCAGTTCATCTTGCATTAAAATGCATCTCAGTGAACTGAATGCATACAGCACATTAGCAGATTCTGCTCACTAAGTGAGATGCATCTGAATGCATCTCATTCGCACTGCGCAGTGTTCCAGTGTACTTTCTTTTTGCAGAATTAATCATTTTCGAAGGAATTTAATGAATACTTGCAACTTTGGTGTGTTATTATTTGATTGCTTATTTCGATTTGCTTAATTAATCTAATTCTTGATTCAGCTATATCATGATTTCAAGCGTATTGTTTAAAATGTGTATTTATGCTAGATCACTTTCAGCATTTTCCTTTTTTAATATTTTAGAGCGTTATTTTATCTGTTTCCCTGAAATATTCCTCATTTTGCGATTGTTTATTATCCTTATGCTATGACTTCCTATCCGCTCTACGTGAAGAATTCGAAAATTTTCATCTTTTTGGTTAATACTGATGATGGAAGGTATTAATAATTTGATGATCATTTCGAATAATTCTTCGACTGCGGTTCAGCTGATTAGTATCTCGAATAGCCTTTTCAAACTACCTGTATCCTCAGGTTTGCGCAGCAACACTGTAGTTTCTTGGTACTACTGGATTCAGCAGGATTCTTGCAGGATTCTACTGGATTCTTGATAGATTGAAATTCTGCTCAGTGGTGCACTTATAGTGTCAATTTTGCTTGAGTGCATATAAAAAAGTTAACCAGGTGACGCAACGAACAGATCGGAACCAAATTTTTATCAGGCACTCTACAAAATGATTAAGCATAAGGGAATCAAGTAACTGAACAGTTGAATTAAAGGTCTTAGCAACACTAAATGCATGTCGAGAATTGATCACCTGTTCGGAACTGAGCACCATTTTACGGCAACAAATGCAGATTCCTTATCGAACGAAAGAGGTCTCTTCCATTCGACTGTACCAGGAAATGACCTCGTTTTCAGCGAATTTGAGTCCGAATCAAATGAAGGATAAGGGCTCCTTGCTCGTTAAGCGAGCCAGTTTGATAAGTCAATTTTGACCTTTTAATACTACAAAAATTTCAATCTATCAAGAATCCAGTAGAATCCTGCAAGAATCCTGCTGAATCCAGTAGTACCAAGAAACTACAGTGTTGCTGCGCAAACCTGAGGATACAGGTAGTTTGAAAAGTGCTATTCGAGATACTAATCAGCTGAACCGCAGTTGAAGAATTATTCGAAATGATCATCAAATTATTAACACCTTCCATCATCAGTATTAACCAAAAAGATGAAATTTTTCGAATTCTTCACGTAGAGCGGATAGGAAGTCATAGCATAAGGATAATAAACAATCGCAAAATGAGGAATATTTCAGGGAAATAGATAAAATAACGCTCTAAAACATGAAAAAACGAAAATGCTGAAAGTGATCTAGCATAAATACACATTTTAAACAATACGCTTAAAATCATGATATAGCTGAATCAAGAATTAGATTAATTAAGCAAATCGAAATAAGCAATCAAATAATAACACACCAAAGTTGCAAGTATTCATTAAATTCCTTCGAAAATGATTAATTCTGCAAAAAGAAAGTACACTGGAACACTGCGCAGTGCGAATGAGATGCATTCAGATGCATCTCACTTACAAGGAAGGGTCACGAACTTACCCCCGCCTTTTGGGATGAGACATATATCATTTTGTAGAGCTCATGTAGCTGATCATGGATCTGCAAATAATTTTTGCTGCGGACAAGGGGGACGCGAGATATGGGGGAAAAAGGTTTTCAGTGTATTGAAGGAACGTTCTGAATTTCCATCCAACATCGGCGGCTTGGCCTGGCAGATAGTGCGCTAGACACAAGAGTGGATGCTCGGGGGTTCGGATCCCCATGATCGAATGATTTTTTTTCTCATCCATCTGTAGCATATTGAAGCTAACGTGATGTTTTGCTGCCCTCCCCACAACTTCTATCGTGGGGACATTTTATATTTTTTGGTTTTTTTGGTGTTTTTTGCTGTTTACTTCTGATCCTAATGAGCATATCTATTCATAATAAAATGATGGAAACATAAATACAATTTACAATAAGAACACTTCACAAAAGACAACTGATCACAATTATCGATATCACAATCTTGAGTTACGTCGTTTGGAAAACACACTTGAACCGATGTTTCGAATTCATCCGGATGTTGTTGAATGTATCCACAAGCGTGCGAATAGACTTGCTCATTATGATCAGATGTAAACAGCAAAAAACACCAAAAAGCCAAAAAAAAAATAAAATGTCCCCACGATAGAAGTTGTGGGGAGGGCAGCAAAACATCACGTTAGCTTCAATATGCTACAGATGGATGAGAAAAAAAAATTGTTCCAGCATGGGGATCCGAACCTCCGAACACCCACTCTTGCGTCTATCGCACTATCCACTAGGACAAGCCACCATCGACAAACAGAAATTCAGAATTTCACTTCAATACACTGACTGAAAACCTTTTTCCCCCACATCTCGCGTCCCCCTTGTCCGCAGCAAAAATTATTTGTAGATCCCTGATCAGCTACATGAGCTCTACAAAATGATATATGTCTCATCCCAAAAGGCGGGGGTAAGTTCGTGACCCTTCCTTGT